>JBAKBP010016246.1:0-52493 GCA_037953745.1 Lithodes maja
CCTCATGCTTAGCCCCTTTATGCCCCCTTCACACATACAGGACTCGGGCGCCGAATACAGCAGAGTAGCGATTTTGTCCCCCGACTTTTGGAGTTGGCTCGGTATGCCGCATCCAACGGACTTCACCAGACTACAGCCGCATACAGCCGACGTTGTCGTCTTGACTCCGGAGAAGTCTTGAGACTCGAACCGACCAAAAAAATAACGGTCATTTTTACATGCCGACTTCACCCGCATCTATAAGACTTCAGCCGATCGACTCCAGAATACAGACGATCGACTTCAGAGTCGAACCGCATACACTGGCATAAAGCCGACACATACAGGTTCTGTGGCCAACGGAGGTATATACGTCCTCGCCGAAAAAACATCGTAGCAGCGAAACGACTGCACCTATGGCTTTCATATTTTTACCACATGTACCTTACCCTTTTGGCTACCCACCACAAAAATCCCAAATCCCTCCTCCTACCCACACGCTGACTGTCGGTCCCGTCAGAAGGAAAACAAAAAAGGAAAATATGTGGCGGCGAAACGACTGCACCAATCGGTTCCATATTTGTGTGACAAGTCCCTTACCCTTCTGCCTTCCCCCCACCACACCCCCAACTGCCTCCCACCACCCACTTCCAGCGTATCCGTACGAAGAAAAGGAAAAAAAGGAAAATCCGTGGTGGCGAAAGTACCTCACCAATCGGCTTCATATCTGTCAAAACACAAGTCAATTACCCTTCTACCTTCCCCCCATCAACCCCAAAACCACCCTCCCACCCATACATTCCGATACCATAAAAGTCTCTGTAGTCTATAGTGTCTTTTCAGCTACTTTCGGGACCATCGGAGACCTGTTTTCTGGCGAGGGGAGTGTTTTGTTTACCATTATCCTTCCTTTCTCTCCCAACTTGATAGATTTAGCCCCCCCCCCCCAAAAAAAAAAACAAAAAAAAATCTGGCACTGGCAGAAGCACACCGTCAAAATTGGCTGGCACTCAGCGGGTTAAATGAGAGGGAAGAGAGTAGGAAGAGAAGAACAGGGGGTAGTAGGGAGGTAGTGAGGGAGGGAAGAGGTGGATGAGAAGAAGGGAGGAAGAAGGAGGAAAAGAACGAAGACAGGAGGAGAAGGAGGTGTTACGACCGGGCACTCGGGTACACTAGGGCTCTTACACAGGACTCGAGTATGGCTCGCTGCCACAACGGAAACACACGATCCCAACCCCAGAGTACTGCCAGCCGAACAAAAAACGCCACTACCCTCCAGAGTTCTATCTGCTATAACGGGGTATACAAGAACTCGGTACTAGCGTTTCACACAACAGACTAATAACAAGACGGGAGTTATCTAGTCTGGTCAACAATCAAACAAAGAAGAAAGTACTACAACACTAAAGAATAGTGTTGGCCGAAGCCGAAGTAATCCACCCTTGAACTAAGAACTTAAGAAGTCCTCCACCCTCTACTTCGGATCGGCACTATTACGTTACGTTAAACAATAGTCCTCGAGCATCAAGCAAGGAATCTTCTGATAAGTTAGATGCTTCTCGAATACTCATAAGAAGTAAGTATCGGATTTTGAACAGCAATTTAATGAATAACTCACTGGTAATTAAAGGCTTTAAATTGACATAAGAAGAATTATAAGAATAAGCAATAGGATATGGCAAACATTAAGAAGAAGTACTCCGACAATGCACTGGCAATAGCCTACTAAGATTGTGCTCGTGGGCCACTAATCTCTGAAGTAGCTAAGCGTGCCACACATGAAATCAATAGTGCTTAAACAATAATATACATAAGGAGAAGCTTCAATACTATGCTGTATCTGCTGGTCGAGCAAAGTCTAGCTGGGATATCTAAGGTTAAGAGACAATGGCTGAGCAAGCGGCTCGTAGCCTAGCGAGGTCCTTAAGACTGTGCGGCCAAATTACGGTAATTGACGGGATGCTCTCTTGAGAGATCCAGATCACTAGTATCTGGTTCTCTCCTGGCGATCCTCTCAAAGTCAAGCAAATGAGATAGCACAGTGTTGGGTGGCACAGGCAAAAGCCCTCACTCGCAACACAGTGCTAAACTCCCACGGTACACAATCAAAAAGACCCCCTAGGCTTCCCACGTCTCCGTTGCAATTGTGCTGGTTCAACCAACCTAGCACTCATAGGAAATCACAACTCGAGGAACCCTATCCCAGTCTAGCATTACCTAAACCAGCAGAAAACAGGAACATGAATAATAGTACACAGGGAAATACATATACGAGTGCAACAAACATCAATCAATCCTATTCTAGTTGACCCTTCCAAAATAGGCTATCTAACAGGCACTTATCTCGTGAGAACTCAAGCGATAATACTTTGGCTGACTAAATCTGCACCAAAGGGGTCATGGAGGTTAAACAGGGACGAGAAAGAGTAGAAGATAGGCTGTTCAGAGAGTAGAGAAAGTTCACATCAGTCGGAAGAATATGGATAGTTGCAAGGGATATGAGAGGTCGCTTTGCCTGATGAGTTCTGAAGAATTGTGGCGAGGACCTCTCTTTTTATACTCGGCCCTGTAGCGAGCATATCGCCAACACTAAGGACCGCCCACTGGCAATCATGACGTCATATTCTCTCTCAATCTGGGATCGACAAAGAACTTCCCACGCGCTGAAAGGGAGGAAGGGAGGAGGGAATTAGGCCTACCGGCCCGCGTGGCGCACTCACTGACCCCCCGCCACGTAATATCTCTCCTCTCATCATTACATACAAGTCCCACACACAATACTTATATCTAATGATATAAAATAGAACTCGTTGACTTAGAAGAAAACAAAATACATAATGATAATACTTATAGTACAACGGTTCACATAAACTGAGTTAGGAAACTCTACACAGACTGCAGCCAAAGTTCCTGCCCTGACGATCCTAGCGAGAGTGGGGCCTGACTGGGCGTTCTGTACAGCATGCTCATACTCGACATGCGTCACAGAGGAAAAGTAGGGAGAGAGGAGGAAAAGAAGGGAGGGAGGAGAATGAGGAGGAGAAGGGAGGGAAGGAGAATGAGAAGCAAGAGGAGGAGGAGAAGAGAGGGAGGGAGTTGAATGAGAAGCAGAGAGGAGGAGGAGAAGGGAGGAAGGGAGGAGAATGAGAAGGAGAGTGGAAGAGGGTGATCTCGTCGAATACTGGGTCAAGTGCGCTGCGTGGGGCCTATATATAGGGGCCGTATCGCCGTTCTGTGGTTGGGAATTTTTTTTAATTTTTTTTGGTCAGCTTGATGCGGCTGTTTGCGGTTCGAGTTGGGTGTTGTCGGTTGGATGTTTCTGTTGTCTGCTCAAGTTGGCTCGACTCTTCTGCCACATTGGGTTCCGGGTGTTGTCATACGTCTGCACTCCTGTCAATGTGGTTGGAGTCTGCTGTATGCGGCTGCATGCGGATGAATTCCGCTGTTGTCTGTTGTACTCGTATGACTCATATTTTTGCATAATTTTTAATTTTTTTATGCAAATTTATGCAAATTTATGCACAAGACTTCAGCAGACTTCAGCAGACTTTTTCGGTTGTACTCGTGTCCGGCGGCTGTACTCTGGTGTATGCGGCAGTAGTCTTTATGCTACACATGATACACAATTCGAGCCGACATACACAAGGACTACAGCCGCATACAGAAGACTTGGTACGACTAGCGCCGACTAGAGCAGACTACTCCCCGCATCCACCAGACAAATTTCAAGTCTGGCCCAAATTTCAAAACTGACAAACATTTTCGTCGCGGACCGCGACTTGACACGCATTGCCCGGACTTCACCAGACTACAGACGACTACAGCCGCATGGGTAGGAATAGGTGCCGACTTGATGCCGCATGCAGCAGAGTCGCTATTCGGTTGCTTTCTGCTGCATTCGGCGCCCGAGTCCTGTATGTGTGAAAGGGGCATTAGTGTTCAGATTTTAAGATGTTCGGCGCATTAGTTTGGCGATTTTAAGACCTTTCGCCCCTTTTCTTTGTCAATATTTAGACTGATCGTGTCATTTTAAAAGTAGTTTTTCCTGGCGAGCGATAGCAAGCCTGTAATTTATGAGGAACCGGCCTTAGGCCGGGCCATTTTTCTACCGAAAAATTTACAAATATATATTTTTTTTTTTTTTTTAAGTTTGATGGTCTAGGGAAAAAACTAGAAAAATAATTTAATAAATTAAAAAAAACACGAAAATATTGACCTTTTGCCCTTTTCCAGCAAGCTCAGAGTGGTCCTTCCTAAGCTAATTATAAATAGGCTGGCGGTAACTATGGTCTGTTTTTCCAGCTGAAGGTAGATTGTTATGTCCCAATCTTCATTACTCAGCTAATACAAAAGATTGTATAGCCAAATATGTTGTTAATAATGAAAACTTGGCGATAATTTGATGCAGTGACATAGTACTTTCGTATTTTTTCAATTATGTATTGAGAAATCAGTTGATAAGGGATTTAATTTATCATCAGTTGAAATAAAACCGACTATGAAATATATAATTTCATATAACTAGATATGTTGTGTTGTGTATGAAGGAAACAAAAGACAAAGCTGCCTGCAACAAACGTCTCTCCCGAAATGAAAAGAGTGAGAACATTTGTTTTGGGTGTATTTGAAAGAATTGTAGTGTGCTTGTTTAGTGTGGGTGGTCAACATTTTAAGGCTGGTCACCGGCTGTTTTTTTTTTTTTTTATCTTTCTCTCCTTTTCTCTTTCCCTGGTTTGTATCCATTCGGCCCCATTCAGCCAACTGTTTTAAGACCTTTATCCCCATCCAGGTGTCGATTTCTTCCTGGCGAGCGATAGCGAGCCAGCATTGTATGGAGAAATCTGGCTTTGCCGGAGACATTTTTCTATCGAAAAATTTACAAATTTAGCTTGCTGTCAAAACAAAAATATATATATGCTGGCTCGCGGAAAATATTGACACCTGGATGGGGGCAAACGTCTTAAAACAGTAGGCTGAATGGGGCCGAATAGATACAAGCCAGAGAAAGAGAGAAAAGAAGAGAAAACAAAACTGTGACCCCCCTTAAATCTGACCACCTCCCGATCATCATCACCACCAAAACTAGAATCACCCCAGCTGGCCACAGACACACATGCACTAATTATATAAACTGCTCCATCACTCTCCTCTGCATCCCCTCAAAAGTTACTGAACGCCTTCTATTAATGCGCGGAATTTCGGTGTGAGTATCCTAGGTTCGAGTCCTTGGAGTGCCACATGTATTTAATTCGTTGATTTCATTAATTGAGTTTAGAAGTAAAGTTGGTTGGTGACAAAATATGAATTACAACTAACCACACACCACATTGCCCTAGCTACATTACAAACACCCTTCTTACAAACTTTAAACAAATAAATTTTTCAACACAAACATGCACAAAAACATAAAAAAGATGACTGGCCAACTATCTAGCAAGCAGATGTGCTCAAGTAACATTTGTCGGATAGTCATCGAACACCAGAAATGTTACAAATGGAATCCCTCAGGGATCCGTCTTATCACCAACACTCTTCAACCTATATATGCACAAGCTACCCTACCCCACACACCCCAGATACACACAGCCTCTTACGCAGATGACATAACACTCGCATGTACACATCGAGACGCAAAAACAGCCACACAACTCTTTCAAACGTACCTCAACACTCTACACGACTGGTTAACTACAAACATACTCAAACTAACCCCAGCCAGATCCAGTGACCCTTCTTACAAACTGGACAGCAGAACACCGCCATATCCCTCACCTCACCTTTAACAATATCCCCGTAACGCACGCGCACGCGCACACACACACACACACACACACACACACACACACACACACACACACACACACACACACATTCCTTGTTATAACATACAATATATCAATATCATACAAACAACATATTACAAGCATCAAAAACAAATTGACACCAAGGCTCAATGCCCTCAAGTCACTTGCCCATACAACATTCGGACATAACAAAGAAACTATTACCACATTATGCAAACAATACATTCAGTGATGGGATATGCTAGCCCTGCTTGAGCCTCTAACTTCACTAAAACACATCACAACACCTTACAGACTACACAGAACAAAGCACTCAAAATAATCACTGGCTGCACAGCCTCCACATCTACAGACCACCTAAACCAGGAAACAAAAGTCCTCAAAATCAAGGATCACCTTGATGTGAAAGGCACACAAATTCTCACCACAGCCTTCACAAACCAACACCACCCACTACACTACATGGCAGAACAGCCATGGGTTGGGTGTGAGGGGGATCTGCCGGGTGTGATCCAGTCGGCGCTCTGCAGACCCCCGTTTTCCCATGTTGACCTCTGACATTTTTGGTAAGGTCGGTCCTAATGGTGTTAGTGAGTTGGGCCTATAATTAGGGTTAAGTGTGAGAGGGATCTGCTTTGTGTGGCCCGATCGGCTTTCTGCAGACTCCCATTTTCTTATGTTCTTATGTAAACATAATAAAAAAAATACCTTGCACTCGTTATCATACACAAATACAGTCATCACTCCTCCCTCGCCCACCTCAAACCAGTCTCCAAAAGCATATCCATACTCAAATTGCCCACCAATCCATCCAGTCACTCAAAGACAACACTCAGCTACATGCACAGCCCCCTGAAGTCCATCCCTCAGAAACCCTCCTTCCCTTTGAGGACAGAATCCACCTGGCTAGGCTGCAATGAGGGCACCTGCCCAGGCTGTAACACAACACCGCATGCTATCAAACACATTATGGAAGGCTGCATAGCACACAACCACTTGTGCCAATAACATAATATACACTCCTTGAGAGCCTTGTAGGAAAACTCTGTCTCGGCTGTGCGCTTCCTTAGGAGCTTGAAGCTGTTCGGCCAGGCAGCCTAGGTAACAACTACTACTACTACTACTCTTCATCTTCTTTCAATATTCTTGGTGTTTCTGTTTCTTCTGATCTCTCTTGGAGAGACCATATCACCACTCTTCCTAAAACAGCTTACCATAAGTTAGGTGTGCTCAACCATCTCTGTGGGTTCTTCACCCCCGCACATCTTCTTTCTCTGTAGAGGGTCACTGTGCACCCATGTATCGAGTATTGTTCACATGATATTGTGTGGGGAGGTTCCACCCATCCCTCTCACTCTTCTACCACTATTAAAACAATCAGTAAACTTCAGAGCTTTCTCATGGAGAGTGAGCGGCACCAACCTTTCAACACATTCCCACCCATATCCTGTCCAACTCTCTAACGCAAGAGTGAACCGATTTACCCAGGCTTTCTCCTACTCAAGAAGTAAATTGTGGAACTCTCTCCCTCAATCTATCTTTCCCTCATCCTATGACTTAAAACTGCTTCAAGCTCAGTGTGTCCAGACATTTTAACTCGAACATGCCTTGAATTTGGATCCCTATCACTCTTTCAATTTGGGGGAACACTTGTTACAGGCAGCAATGCCTTTCGTCTCCTTCATACACATAACAAAAAGCAGACAGTAATCAGGTACTATAGTCTGTTATTGTCTAGCTGATAGTAAATTGCTATCCCGCCATCCTAAATTGCTATCCCGCCATCCTAAATTGCTATCCCGCCATCCTAAATTGCTATCCCGCCATCCTAAATACTCAGCGAAGATATTGTAGCGAAATATGTTGCTAATTATGAACACTTGGTAATAACATGACTTAGAGACATAGCCTAGTAGTATAATATTTGTACATTAAAAATTTATAAATCAGATGCGAAGGGATTCAATTTAGCATCAACTTGAACAAAATAGTGTTTAGAGACTGAGTTGTCATGCGACTCCTTGTAGGACCCTGTAGAAAACGTGTAGAGGGGTAATCGAATATATAGTTCGAAAATGACATAGACAAGCAAAACATTCAATAATCTATTTTTTTATTAAATTCACCACAACACCGAACACCTCCAATTAAATTAATGAAAGCATATATGTGATCCACCAGGATTCGAACCCGGGTTATCACACACAGATTTTTAGACACCTTAACCATTACACCACCAAGACACATCAAATAAAGCACCAAAGTATACACCACTTTCCACTGTTATCCGGTACCTCTTGAGCGTGACTGTCCGCAGGGTGTCAGACTGGGCGGCCGTAAACCTGGAACTTTGTTGGGACTTTAAGAGGATAAGTTACAACAGTTGGGCGGCAAGTTTACGTCACTCACAAAGTCCCCGGGATTTTACAATTAACTCTGATTCTTCCCTTGCATTTCTAGGTTCCACCACTTTTGTTTTTTCCTCTTTTGTTTTCCTTTTGACGAACCTATGTCACTGTGCGCTTGTGGTATGGATAAGCTATGCTATTAGTATATGACCGGTTATACTAGGATTTTTACTGGGTTTGAATAATACTGTGGGTGGATTCGATCTCGACTGGGCAAGGCATGAAACTCTTACAAGGCACTTATATAGGCATGCAGGAAGACAAATACAACACAGAAGTACAAATAAAATTAGGTATATTAACTTATATGCATAAAATGGTCTTTAAAATTGGCTAATACACACAAGTAATCAAATCAATAAATACATACAATAAATTGTGATATTCCCGGAGTAGTGTAAATATTTATCAAAGGGAAATCCCAATGAATGGCGAAGAGACTTTAATAACACAGTCATATACAAAAAAATACTATCTCAATATAAATTATGATATTAAAAAACAATAGTTTACGGTCGGATATTTGCACAGGTTAAGCTAAGGCACAGAAACGGCATAGAAAGAAAACGGTGTAGCACTGAGTAGGATTTTAAGTGTAGCATGGGTGTATGTGTGGTCTGGACTCTGCGATGTATCACCATTATACCATCATCTTAAAAGATACAGTGTACAGAATATTAATCAAAGTCAAGGATAGAATGTGTGTAGTTTGTGTCCTCATACAAAGTAGCCGAACACGTTTAGAAGGGAGGTCTGTCACAGCCTACAAACCGCTAACACTGAAGATTCGTCTGAAGTTGAGGTCCCTCATCAGGTTCTGGTTTTTGGCAGCCTAGGTCTTGGCCTGGATCTCATGGCGTGGTAAGGGCAACGTCCAGGTAAATGGTCTTTCGACTTACGAGTTGTTAGTTTAATGGAGGAACACCGGAAGGTGGTAGTAAATAACTGTCTGGCCGGGCTCAACAGAGTTTCTTAAGCGCCACTTCCTGACTATACAAACCTATATTACTCTTTCGTTGCTGGCCTGTAGCCGAGGTACTAGATTAATGTAGGCTAGTATTCTATCCTATATTCATTAAGTTCTAGCCTGTACTCAACAACCCACTGAACAACAGTTAGCCTGACTAGCAGGACTCCCTGTCTGGCCTGCTATACTTATCACAGTCAATTTACACAACCAGTGTGATTTCTGCCCCACATAAGGTAACTGTCTGGCCTGTACTCCACACCTTCTTCAATAGTTTGGAACAGGGAAGGTGGTTACTAAATTGGTGGCCTGCACTTAACAGTTAGTGGAAAGGTAATTTACACCGATCCAACCTTGCCTGACCCTCACTGATTTACACCGATCCAACCTTGCCTGACCCTCACTGATTTACACCGATCCAACCTTGCCTGACCCTCACTGATTTACACCGATCCAACCTTGCCTGACCCTCACTGATTTACACCGATCCAACCTTGCCTGACCCTCACTGATTTACACCGATCCAACCTTGCCTGACCCTCAGTGATTTTGTTGATTTTAATCTCAGCTTTGGTTGCATTGTCACTGGTGGTCGTTTCCAGACTAGCACCTTACTCTCTCCTCTTACTTTTTGCGTCTTGCCGGCGAGCACAACCCAGTTAGTTAGTTTGCGTGCTAAAGGGGTCGGGGTTAGGGGTTCACTCAGGCCCTTCTTGTATGGAGGCCACATATACCCTTTATTCTATCTTCTTCTTGTTTTTCTTCTTTTCTTTTCTCCTCTCCTCTCATATAATATTACACTGTGTTTGTGTCTTCTGTGCTTTGCTAATTGTATCACCCAGAAGTGAGGATATTTAGGAGATATAGGGAGAGAGGTAGCCTGACCAGGATTTGAACCCACTCACTCCAGGTATATTTGGGAGAGTTGGGCACCATATCCACTACAACATGAGCGGATATAAGGGAAACAAACTCGGTTCTTATTTGGAGAACCAGGAGAGGTAGACCAAGAATGAGGTGGAAAGGTGGATTTAAGATATAAGTGAGTGATAGTGGTAATGGATTGTTTTTGTTTTCATGACTCTCATAGATGGCATCTGAATGTAATATATGAATATTTCATGAATATCCATTAAGGGGGGTCACCTGCTTTTTTTATTTTTCTCTTCTTTTTTCTCTTTCCCTGGCTTGTATCCATTCAGCCAACTGTTTTAAGACGTTTATCCCCATCTAGGTGTCGATTTCTTCCTGGCGAGCGATAGCGAGCCAGAATTGTATGGAGAAATCCGGCTTCGCCGGAGAAATTTTCTTATCGAAAAATGTATAAATTTAGCTTGCTGTTAAAACAAAAATATATATATGCTGGCTTGCTACCGCTCTCCAGGAAAATATTGACACCTGGATGGGGGTAAACGTCTTAAAAATAGTAGGCTGAATGGGGCCGAATGGATACAAGCCAAAGAGAAAAGGAGAGAAAGTGAAAAAAGCTAACTGGACTACCTTAAGTAGGCTAGGAGTGTGAGGACAGACGGACAAATCGACAGACAGATAGATGGCGTGGCATCCAACAGTACGGGTGAATTAGTACCACACTGGTTCGCAGATTTGTTGGATAAAAATTAATATGAATAGATAAATAAATCCCCTCAAAAATTGTTAATCATTTGTATTAGATACAAGACTGCTCTACAGATCCGCCGCTATAACTTTTCGTATTTCAGCTTAAGGGGAGGCAGACTGTTTTTCTGGACCCCCTTCTCCCTAATGTTTAGCCCAACTAGTTTTGAGATTATAAGACGTTCGGCCCATTAGTTTGGCGATTTTAACACCTTTTGTTCCATTTTGTTGTCCATTTTAAGACCTTTCGTGCCATTTAGGTGTCGATAATTTCCTGGTGAGCGATAGCGAGCCTCCAATTTTAAGAGGAATCGGCCTTCTGCCTAGACATTTTTCTACTGAAAAATTTACAAATTTATCTTAAAGGGTGTTTTTCTAAGCTTGATGGAGGTCTAGGGAGGAAACTAAAAAAATATATGAATAAATTAATTCATTGACCAAACAAACGGCCAGTCTCCCCTTAACACTTTATTTCTTCATGTACAATAAGAAAAGATTTTGTTGTGTATGACTATACTTAAACCTTAAAGAAAGAACATATTGCTTTATAATTGTTTTGACAATAGTTAATTATATTCAGGTTTGAAAGGATTTTACATAGTTAGGCAGTGAAAAGGTTTCTTCATATTGCACAAGATTTCTGTTTATATATTTTGGCCAACAAATAGAATTTTCTAGATTTACCGATGGCTTCGTAATAAATGAACTTCAAAAAGGATATTACAAACAAACAACTCCTTATGGCGAGGTAAGCATTAACATTAAGTGTCCTTTGTTTCCTCTTACAATTTTGGGAAATAATTTGAATTTCCCTTTTATTATTTTCACATCTCTTGCTTCCTCACATTTGTTTGTCAGTGAATCATTTTACTTTAATACATTTTATTTTGGTATTTTGCCATATACAGTATATATGTATGTATATACTCAGGCAAATAGGCTACCCCATAGCTGGGGGTGGCTGACTCGAGACAGAGCCAGAACAGAAACACCAAAATTAAATAAAAATAATTAAATTTACAAAAAACATGTAGGTCACCCAGGAGAAGACCTAGAAACCAAGGACCATGATGGGGTCCCCAACAAAATATTGACAAGTCTCTGATCTCCTGGAGAGGTTCCGACTACAGCAAGCAGACATGTAGTGAAGCTACACCACAATGCCCGCCCACATACTCCCAGGCAAGGCTCTTCCTATCTACACTAGCTCCCCAGGCCGGGCGCCTGACAAACTCTTATCAAGTCCAACTGGCGCCCATACAGTATATTCACAAGCACACTCCATTCATTCCTAGTTATCACCCTTCTCTTGTCTGTTCTTCAGTCATCTCTCTATCTTCCAACACTGTTTTTAAACCACCTCGCCATCTCCTCCGAGGTCTTCGTCTCAATCCATTGCCCCTTGTTTCTGACTCATATATTATTGCTGTACGTCTTTCATCATCCATTCTTTCAATATGTCCATACCAGCACACCAGCATACCACTCTCCTACGTACAATTCATCTTCATTCCTCAATCTGTCTCTACGCGTCACTCCACACATACTCCTCTAGCATACTTTCGTATAATTATAATATATATATATATAGAGAGAGAGAGTGATTGAGCGAGATTGTTAGATATTAATTGAACAGTATGTAAAATAAACTTCGCCAGGTTTTGACCAACCACATACATACCCGGGTAGGGAGGGAGTGACGGGGATGTGGCGGCCATTGTCTTTCCCCATTTCCTTCTCCATTTTCTTGACTCTCTTATTCTGATTTCTGTTTGGTGAACATCTGGTTTAGTGAATTTCCTTTACTGGCCAATGCAACACTTATCGTCTAATAGTAACCTGAATATATTATTAGCATGCATCTTGATATACCGAATGTATCAACAATGTATATAAAATTGAACTGAAATGCAATGATCATTCTCCTACGGCAATATGAAACTTTAAAATTATAATTATGTCTTTATAATTACAGTAGTTATTGAATTGATTATACAATTTTCAACAATATTTTGAAACTGCAAGTCCGCTATGAAAACTAGTCAAATTACTTTTTTTTTTTTTTTTTTTTTTTTTTTTGCAGCTTTCTTCATTACTTCTTTATCAAACATTACATATAGCTAAAGCCTTGTTACAAATATGTTTTTATTGTTAATAATGACAAGTTAAACAAATTGTAATTGATGTATTAACTACAAATGTATGTAATTTCACGAATAACACATGCTTAGATTATATTCTGACCGCCCTCCCCTGCCTGCCCCTTGAGGAAATCCTGGCTATGCGATGCGATGCGATGATGTATGCCCCTCCACAGAGCTAGAACGAGTTGAAATAGGCCAAAAATCTTGAAAGTGTTTACCTCAGGGAGCCCTTAAAATTACAATCAGCCCAACTTTTAGGGGTTAATAAAGGGGTAGAGAGCATCTATTACACCTTGTACTCAAAGTACTGTACTATATAGTATATTTTCTTACGCTAAGAGTATCTCTGAGGAATGGGCTGAAAGGTTTAGATATACGAACTATTCCGCATTATTCCTAGTAACCTCTCTCTCTCTCTCTCTCTCTCTCTCTCTCTCTCTTTCTTTCTTTCTCTTTCTCTTTCTCTTTCTTTTTCTTTTTCTTTTTCTCTCTCTCTCTCTCTCTGTCTGTCTGTCTCTGTCTCTGTCTGTCTCTCTCTCTCTCTCTCTCTCTCTCTCTCTCTCTCTCTCTCTCTCTCTCTCTCTCTCTCTCTCTCTCACACTGTACGCTCGCTGGGTAGCCTTTGTTTACGTCTCAAGTTTAGCGCCACAACTTGATTTCTGGATTAGTGTCGTGTTTGCCAAGGTTAATGTTTACCGTGATTGGCCAAGTTTGGGCGGGTTTTCAGCAGCATATTGGTTATTACAGTTGCCATATTCCATACACTATCACAAATATATAATTATTTAAAGGAAGTATGTCAATGGTAATTACAATGTCTACAATAATATACATATATTAAGAAATATTGGTAGAAATTATTCCAATAATTTAGAGATAGAAAGGTAAATCACCAATAATACCGGTATACCTAATGATTTTGTATACCTAACCCATACCCTTGACGATGTTGTGTACATCTAAGCTGCGCCATTAATACACAAGAACAAGTCATAATTATATATATATATATATATATATATATATATATATATATATATATATATATATATATATATATATTTTCTTTAATACATACGAGGTTGAAAGAAATGGCAATTTCTGCGTTGGAAATTTTATTATTCAAAGTTTCCAGGTCTCTGATGAGTTTTCGCTGGGTGGCAGAAAGTAGATGAATGAGATGAGCAAAATTCATGGTGGGTTACATAAATGTACATGATGATACAGGATATACGACGCATTTCACTGGACAACCAGCATTATCAAGTAAGGGTAGAATGATATAAAAGGTAAACAGGAAGGGTATATATAGAGTTTTACTCTGTTTACCTTTTATATCATTCTACCCTTACTTGATAATGCTGGTTGTCCAGTGAAACGCGTCGTATATCCTGTATCATCATGTACATTTATGTAACCCTGTACCACCATGAAGTTTGCTCATCTCATTCATCTACTTCCTGCCACCCAGCGAAAACTCATCAGAGACCTAGAAACTTTGAATAATAAAATTTCCAACGCAGAAATTGCCATTTCTTTCAACCTCGTATGTATTAAAGAACATTTATTACCTGGCTTTACTAACATATATATATATATATATATATATATATATAATGTGTATATATATATTGAAAAGTCTTATAACTTAAACTAGCCTAGTTTTCCTTAGTATGAGAAAGATTATTATAAAGTCGGAGGCAATGATTAAACTAGGAATTTATTATTTATTTGTTTATTATTACTTTCACTTAACCCCCTGGGCCCAAGCGATTTAATAAAAACGTACACTCCAGGACCAGCCACTTGTCAATTATTTGTGTTTTTCCTGAAAGCACATGGGATGGGTTAGTAATAAAGGAAAAACAACATAAATCCGCTCACCTAGGTCATTAAGGAGTCCTGGGGGGCGGGGGAAAGTCACAATTAACATAGGGTGATGGGTAGGAAATATACGGGAAAATCACTCCTGCGCATGCCCACATACACACGGCTGGAGTTGGGGGGGTTGCCAACCGTGGGATCCTAAAGTAGTTCCCATACAAGTCTGAACCCTCTCGGTACCATAGGACAAGGGTAATAAAGGTGGACACAACCATTACGTCGTTGGTACTGTGGGTTACATACATAGGTGACGCATAACGTGTGTTCCTGGGGTCGAAGGGGTTAACATGTTTAAGTGTCTGGACCCTATGTTGTAATGTCAATTACACGGTACACCAAATTCGCTATATGTCCTAAAATGCCATATTAGTCATCATTGTTTAATTGCCATTCTGAATTTATTAGCCATGGTAGCTAATCAACATAATCTGCAAATTTTTATAAATACATTTTTCTTTTCTAAGGCTATAATCTTGAAGACTTAACCCAAGAACGACTAAGTTGCTTCCGAAAGGTGAATGCGACATTCCATCCGGAAGATGGCACTTAAACAAATAAAATATAATGCCCCAGTGACGGTGAAATGTGTCTCACCCCTTCCCCCTCCCTCTTATCCCCTTCCTTTCTCCCTCCACTTCCAGCCTCCTCCTATTTTCTACTTTGTCCCTCCCCTTTCCCTCCGTACTTCCTCCCTCCCACCTCAAAGACGTTCAGTCACCCTCGTTTACACTCTCCCTATCTCCCTCCTCCCTCATACATGTGCGAGAGATAGCCAGAACCGTCAGTGTGCCTCAAGCAGCCAAAGAGAGCACACCTATGTCGCTGTCCCTCGTATGCATTCGCCACCTCTCCCGTCACAATAATATGGTTTTTCACTGGATATTTGCTCTTTACATCTATTTTTTGGTTCTTCAATGTTCACATGTTCCTTATATAAGTAAAATATGCACATATGGAGCAGTAATATTGCTTTATATGGTAAAAAAAAAAATCCGAATTGACCTTTAAAGGTTCCGCACTGATGGACCTTTCATAAACATGATTGCTGCAGCCCCCACGTTAACCGAGAGGAAAACTGCCAATGTCCATAATCAGAGTCCAGGGAATAAGATTGATGCACCACTGAAAGATATGGAATCCTTTATCGTGCATGATGTAATTTTTCCCTCACTCGGAGGAGAGAAGTAAGTGGGAGTTCAATCAGTTTATTCAATTAGATTACTCGATCACAAGCAACTGAGGTGAATCAAAGTGGATGTATTGTATTATATTTTACTTCTACATGGTATGATTATGATTTGGAAATGTGATTGGTAAAATATATTTATTTGTTACAATCATGCCTTCCGCTTATATTGTAAATCTTTTCTCTCCTTTGGGCTTCTCCGACCATAAACGTATCTCTGTCACCTGTCCTATCTCTCCAATACGGCCACTCGATCCTCCCAGCCTGCGGCGCTTGTGACACTTTGGCGCTGCCGACTGAGAGGCTCTCTGGCAGTACTTCTTTGATTTCCCATGGAATGTCTGCTTCCATGGCCGGGGACCCTCTGAGAGTGCTGAACGCATTACCGAGGTAATCCTCTCAGGCACGGAAGCTTACATTCCATATTCTTTCTCTTAGTCTAATGCAAACAAATCTTGGTTTACTCACGCTTGTTCTACTGCTGTCTGCAATAAGCAAGAAGCATTTAAACTTCCTATGTTTCTGCCCGGAATCAAGCCAAATCTGTTCTCCGACTTACCAAACATTCTTTCATCAATAATAAATGCACTGAACTATCCAACTCTAGCTCTTCCCAAGCCTTATGCCATCTAGCCAAAAACCTCTCCAACAACTTCTCTTCTTCTTCTTTCCCAACTCTTTTCCACTCTGACGGTACTACAGTCACTTTTCCCTCTGACAAAGCTGTACTCTTCGATAAAACTTTCGCTAGAAACTCCACCTTGGATGATTTCGGTGCTATCCCTCCCTCTCCACTCACCTCTCTCCTACTTATGCCAAACATCATAATTTCTTCCAAGGATGTACTTTCCACCCTCTCTGGGCTTAATACTAAAAAGGCGTACGGACCGGACGGTGTTCCTCCTGTTGTACTAAAAAACTGTGCTTCCATGCCGACTCCCTGCCTAGATAAACTCTTCCATCTCTGTCTCTCTAACTTCTTCCCTTCTTGCTGGAAGTTTACTCTCATTCAACCTGTCCCAAAGAAGGGTGACCGCTCTTAACCCTCCAACTATCGTCCAATTGCTCTCATTTCCTGCATCTCTAAAGTTTTTGAAAATATTCTTACCTCAAAATTTCTTAAGCATTTATCTTCTCAAAACCTACTCTCAGACCGCCAGTATGGTTTCCTTAAAGGCTGCTCTACTGGTGATCTCTCTTATCTTACTAATTCTTGGTCATCCTCCATTCAGGACTTCGGTGGGCCTTTTTCTGTTGCGCTAGACATATCGAAGGCCATCGATAGTCAGGTGTAAATCCCTCATTTCCAAACTGCCCTCCTTCAGTTTCTATCTCTCCATCTGTGCCTTTATCTCTAATTTTCTTTCCGGCCGTTCCATAGCTGCGGTTGTGGATGGTCACCCTTCACTTCCCCAACCTATCAACTCCGGTGTTCTTCAGGGTTTGTCCTATCTCCAATTCTCTTCCTACTGTTCATTAATGACCTCAATTGCACCTCCAGCCCCACATATGCTGACGACATTACATTACACTATTCAACTAGCCTCCCACGAATTCACTCACAGCAGGAACTCCAAAAATCACGTAAGGATGCCTTAAATCACCTATCTTCTGATCTCTCGACTATCTCAAATTGGGGCAGAGAAAACTTTGCTACATCCAATGCTTCCAAAACTCAATTTCTCCATCTGTCTATTCATAGCCCCCTTCCAGAAAACTAAGACTTAATCTTCAACAACATACAAATTAACCCTTCATCTTCTCTTAACATTCTTGGTGTCTCTTTTTCTTCTGATCTCTCTTGGAAAGATCATATTACCACTCTTGCTGAAACAGCTTCCCAGAAGCTGGGTGTGCTCAACTGCCTCCGGGGTTTATTTACCCCTGTGCAGCTCCTTGCTCTGTACAGGGGCACAGTGCGTCCATGTATTGAGTATTGTTCACACGTGTGAGGAAGAGCCTCTCATACAGCATTTCTAGACAAAGTAGAAAAGAAAGCCTTCCATCTCATTAACTCACATCCACTCACTAATTCTCTGTAGTCTCACTTTCTTCGCTGCAATGTTGCATCTTTCTCATTATTCTACCGCTATTACAATAATCAGTGTTCCTCAGAGCTCTCTCAGTGTATGCAACATAGCACTCATCTTGCAACACAATCCCACCCCTACTCTGTGCAACTCTCCAATCCAAGAGTGAAATAATATTCTCAATCTTTCTTCTGTTCAACAGCTGAGCTCTGGAGCTCTCTCCCAGAATCAGTCTTTCCTTCGTCCTATGACTTAACCCTTTATTGGCGGCGTGCAACTTATGTCGTGTGAAAGAAATTTGGACTAAGTGGCGGTTCACAACTTATGTCGTGTGCCATTTTCAGCACGTAATGTTGCAGAGAGAGAGAGCTAAGCGGTGTGAGGAGCGTAGTAAGGCTATGACCGTCGCACACCACCGCGGTGGGCCAACTGACATGAATCCCACCCTCCCCCACCCTCACGCACTCGCTACATGGGGAATTATGTAGGGAAAGTACCTAATTACATGGTTTTTGCACTCGTGTTGCACGATCGTTGCAAGAAAACTAGCGGTCGTACAAGGATGGTTGGGGTGTCATTGGAAAGCTCTGTTTATGCCCTTTCAGGGATAGATACTTGTTTTACGCTCTGGGTCTTATTTAGGCATGAAAATGATCATGTAAACAACCCTATTTAGGGTAAAAACACCCCGCTGGGCGGTACATCTAAATTACCGCCTAGGCCGCTCGTTAGGTGTTAAATTGCTTCAAACTCCATGTGTCCAGGCATTTTGGCTCGAACGTCCCTTAATTTCGGCCCTGTCACTTTTTCAACTCTGGGGGAGGACACTAGTCACAGGCAGTTCTGCCTTTTGTCTCCCTCATTTACATAGATAAAAAAAAAAAAAAAAAAAAAAAAAAAACATTGATTCAATGTATGGTAGTTTGTTCAAACTACACAAATAAGAGATATATCATTGTTATGCCCAAGAGAGGGAAATAGCGAGGGGAGGTGTGGTGGAGTGGTCATGCCACTGGATTGGTAATCCAATGGACCCGGGTTCAAATCCCGATATGTCAATGGGAAGATATTATTGGGATTGAATTTGTGCTGTACCTAGTATCAGTGCATTACCACAAAGCCCACCGAAATGCCAAAAAAATACCCTCATTGTTCCCTGATTAAATAACACTGTATGAATATTCCCATATTCAAAATATGTTACAGGGGGACAATGCCTAGTGAGTTCACTTCTCAATAGGTGGCGTTCTGAGAGTGAGGGTCTGAGTCTGGAGGGTGAGACGGTGAAGCACTTGAGCGAAGCAACCAGCCGCTTCAGAGATGGAGCTGCTTTGAGCCATGATGGATGCTTCACATGTCTCACTCCCCAGGCTGGAACAAGACCTCACGGGCTTCACCGTGTTGAGCGGTGGAATGTACAGGCTCTCAGCCTATGCCCGAGAGGGAGTAGTTGTAATATAGAAAAAAACAAAAAAAAAAAACAAAAAAAAAAACACCAAAACCATCACGCCGACACCAGTCGCAAACACCGTCAACAGAATTGCGATGCTACAACTACAGGAAGATTCTGCAGTGACCCCTCCAAAGCAGTTTTCCCTGACACCAGCCACCTCGTTTTCTACCTTGCCTGCCACCACAGCCAATCACAGGATGCATGACGTCAAAGCACCGCCCACCGCCACTCTGCATCACACAACTGGCAGCACACCTTCCACCTCACCTGCCAAAGGGACAGAACTTAAAAAAGAAGACACCAAACCAGTACTACATGAGCACAAGAGCAACCCCAACCCCACTACTAAGGCCGTTTCTGCCCTCAATACCCCTAAGAGCCACCCTAGCAACAAGATGAAAAAGGAGAGCGAGGAACAACTATTCGGCAGTCTCGCATCTGCACCTAAACTCGGACTTCCCTTTTTAGGTACTCTACCTCAGGTTTCCTCGGAAAATACAAAAGCAACCATCAACAGCAAATCCTGCTGAATGCACCATTATTCAGGTTCCCTTGTGAGACACTCGTCACTCAGGGTCCCTTGTGAGACACCCTCGTGCAGGTTCCCATACAAGGCCCACCATGATTATAACAATCCTTGCTCTGGGTCAGAATTCGGTTTTCCCTTTTCTACTTTAAACTCGTTCAGGGACCCCTGTGAGCCGTCAGAATAGATCAGCATTCCTTTCCCTCTTGTAAAGACTAAGAAGAATAAACTCAAGACGAAGAGAAAGAAGAAGAAGTACGGTGCCCGGAGCCCCAGTCTCCCTCGACAACGGAGAAAGAAAAGAGGACACCTGATATCCCTGATACATCTGGAAAAGATATTTGCTGCCGTGACCCTTGATTAACAATTGGGTAAATATCCTCTCTGCTTTCAGAGTCCCTCTTTGCATAATGCATATAATTCCCAAAAACGAATATACTGTCTCTTAATAATAAATGATAATTTGTCTATATACGAAGTTGTTTAAGTCTCCGTTAATAACCTGTGCGTATCTTTGATTCTGATGTTCGTTTGACTTACAACATCCGTCGAACTTTAACTCTTATTGTCATTATTCTCAGCCTAACTTATATCATATACCCTACACAAACTGTATATAATAACTCAGGTGCTAGCCATTCTCGGTTTGTCTAATTTACGTATTAATGACCTGTTGCCTAAAGACTCACTTCGATCTCCATTGTATATACTGTATTTAGAGTGCTTGCTGTCATATGTCCATGTAACCTTGCTTTACATATCAATTGCACTCCTTTAGTTTATGTATGTAATGTACACTCGGTCAAAAAAGTATCTGCACCCCTACCCTGATAATCTGGTGTGTACAGCTTGGTAGTATAGGTTGTAAGTAGTAGGTCTTAGGCAGTATAGGTAGGTAGTATTATAGATGGATATAGCTACAGGTAGATATACAAACCCTACCAAGCTGTACACACCAGATTATCAGGGTAGGGGTGCATATACTTTTTGGACCGAGTGTACCTCTGCATTGTAGCCACTATTATCTATGCTAAATAAACCGTGTACACCGAATCTCATGTTTATGTTCGTTGCTTAGTCTTCCAGCTCAGTTAAGGAGAGGCAGACCGTTTTTCTGGACTCCCTTCTCCCTAATGTTTAGCCCCACTAGTTTTGAGATTATAAGACGTTCGGCCCGTTAGTTTGGCGATTTTAACACCTTTTGCCCCATTTCGTTGTCAATTTTAAGAACTTTCGTGCCATTTAGGTGTCGATTATTTTCTGGCGAGCGATAACGAGCCTGCAATTTTAAGAGGAATCGGCCTTCGGCCGGGACATTTTTCTCCCGAAAAATTACCAAATTTATCTTGAAAGGGGGTCTAGGGGGTGTTTTTGTAAGTTTGATGGAGGTCTAGGGAGGAAACTAAAACAAATATATGAATAAATTAATTAATAGACCAAACAAACGGTCAGTCTCCCCTTAAGGACAAGTAATACGACCTTGGGAACCTCTGGTGCCTCGGCGTACCTTAATTTGTTTTCAGTTTTCCTAAAAATTGAGAGTTGCAACAAATTTCAAATTGAAGTTGAAATTCCATAAATACTGTTGATTAGCACGAAAGAACATATACAATATATTTTGAGATACATAGATAATATCAAGTAGGGCTGAGGATTTTTAATGATTTTTTTTGTTAAGGGCTCCTTCTTATATTTTAAACTATATCGCTAGTCGGAGCAAATTAAAATTGTCTAAGAGCAAAACAAAGATGAACCTGAATATTTCTAAAAAACATAGACACATACCATACGCATATCATATAACACACTCCAAAAATAAAGAATTCCTTCAGAAATTTTAGATCTTTCTAATGATTCGAAGCAAAACAGCACACCACACAAGCGATTTTGAGTACACACACACACACACACACACACACACAAAAGCGGTGGTGTGTTTATCGGTACACACGTTCATTATGCATGCTTACGAGTACATTTTTCGATTTGTAAACCTAAATATAACTATCTAGATCAAACTTAACCTAACCTACCTAACCGAACTGAAAACGCTCCATTTCAAGGCATATTAAAGAGGTGTGTACACTTAAACTATCGCCCCAAACCTTATGGTACGGTACCTGCAAACCTACATATTTAGTCAATTTTGTACTTTTAAGCACACCACCGCTTCCCCCCCCCCCCCCCCTCCCACACACACACACACTACTTAGTTGCACTCACACGCTCTCAACAACATCCTGCCAAACATCACAAACCCAGATTAATTTACATTAACAGCTCAGTGATTTTGTTTAGCTCGATGTTAACGTTATCCATTAACGGTATATGACTCGGACCTGATGGAAAGCTACTTGCATCGTCTGCAAATAATATAAATTAATGCTACTAGAAGATTGAATGTAATAATTAATATAAATTTGAAAAAGAAGTGCCCCATGTGTAGATGGGTTAACCAATGCTAAGGGCGAGATCTTATAAATGTTACGAATGCATTAATATGTAGCTTACATTTTTAGCCTAGTGCATTTGATAGACATTTTGGATAGATGTATTGCATCTATCCAGAGAGACTAGTTAAGCCTAGCTGTGAGGTTTTATAATAATGTAAAGATCACGGAAAAGATCTTTAGATGCTACCATGGAAAAAATATAAATCCCTAAAATCTGGCAGAGGTGTTTTGACATTACTATCAGCGGATATTTCCAAGTTTGTTTCATTACATGATGAAGTAATTACATACTTTGTTAACTGTCGCATTTATATTTATTATATATTATATTTATTATCTTTTGTCACGAAAAGTATCAAATAAAATGTCAAGACTGATAAAGTGGCCCCTTGCCTTCCCCCCCCCCATGCGCGCACACACACACACACACACACACACACACACACACACACACACACACACACACACACACACACACACACCTACCTGTAGGTCCTGTAGGTAGTAGTTGCAGGCAGTGTTGTCCGCCCGTGGTCACGCTGATGCGCCACCACTAGTACATTCCATCTGCCCGTCTCTGCGCCAGCTGGTCCATGATGCTGTTGCTAGCGGCGCGGAGGTGGTAGTGGGGCAGTTTGGGTTGATCAGGTAGTGTCCAGAGAAATTTGTCCAGTTGATTTTTAAATTTCTCGAGACTTGGTTCAGTTGAGTCACGCAGATATCTGGGTAGGGCGTTAAAGAGAAGAGGTCCTCGTGTCGCAAAGGCGTTCTCCTTGAGCGTCTTAACTCTGGTGGCTGCTCTGGGGTGTACCCGCTGTATGTGGCAGAGACGGCCCAGTCGTTGATGGATGTGAAAACCTATATTAAGGTTGTTGGTTGTGATGCCAATCAATATTTTGTAGACATATAAGATGGCATATCTGTCCCTGCGTCTTTCTAATGAGAAAAGCTTGAGAGTTTCCAACCTCCCCCAGTAGTCTAGGTGTTGGACGGCAGAGATTTTATTGGTGAATGAGCGTTGAACTGCTTCGAGTAATTGCTTCTCTCCCACCTTTCATGGGCTCCACAGCTGACAGCAATATTCCAAGAGTGGAATGACCAGTGACTTGTAGAGCGTCAGCATGGGGATCATGTCACGTGTTCGGAAGGTTCGTAGGATCCATCCAGCTTGGTTACGAGCATTCTTTGCCACATTGGTTATATGCATTCCAAATGTTCCATCTCGACTGAGAGTAATACCAAGATCTTTTACATAATCATTAGTATCAATGCAAGAGCCATCATCTGCTGTGTATGTGTGGATATTCATATTTCGGTCTGCACTGTAGTTCATGTGTTCAAATTTGTTATTATTAAAGGACATGTTGTTTTGCTCTGCCCATGAGTAAATTGTAGTGAGATCTGCCTGAAGTAAATCAGCATCTGTTGTAGAAGACACTTCCTTTAATACACGAGTGTCGTCAGCAAAGGAGGCGCCAGACGAATGCATGACATGTTTATTTATGTCTGATATGTGCAGCAAGAAAAGTATAGGTCCAAGAACTGACCCTTGTGGCACCCCACTAGTGACACACACACACACACACACACACACACACACACACACACACACACACACACACACATATGTACATTGATTGGAGAGATTGTAGACACCAATCGAGCAGGGCAATACCCAAGGGAAGCTTCATGGGCATATGATAAGGAGTTTCTGGAACTCCTGTTTCATTTGCCTGGCTTCCCTCACTGTTTCTGCTTGTCTCACCTGCACCTCACAAACACCTCCTCCTCCTACTCATTTCAATACACTAAACAAGCACACCACAATTCATTCCAATAAAAAAAAAATAAAAAATAAAAAATAAATGGCAACTGTCGCTCTTTCAACTTTGGGGGAGAATGCAGACGAAGCTTTGCCTTTTGTCTCCTTCAAACACATAGACAAGAAATACACTATAAATCTATCTTAAACCAGCAGACGTGACATGCCTTCCATAAGGTTTTCGTGAGCGAGGGCAGCATGCCTTCCAGAAGCTAGATTTTCAACCTCATACAAAAACAGTACCAACAGGCTTAGGCAGCTGCATATTGGATCAGGAATATGTACAGTATACAGTATATGGTAATTTTTTATACCAAGCATCATAATACACTTACACCTCACACTTACACTCACACACCTTTATTATCGTGGAGGAAGTGGCAGGGCTCCGGAACCGTTCCTCAATCATTCCAGATATATCCCATAATCCTTATGTATGTTATATGTGTACGAGGGAGTGAGTGGAGAGGCCCTAGATTGAGTGTAAAGCCTTGCAAGCACGTTTGATAGCAAGGGGAGGAAGGGAGGAAAAATTGTTTCCTCCCTTGCACCAACACTCACCTCCTGACTCGCTTATAACTTACCTTACGTCTACATGTGCTATATTCTTTCTCTCCACCTATTTTCTGGGTCCTATTTCTTCACATATGCCTTTATGACTTCTGGTGCAATAATACTGCTTTATATGGGAGATATAAGGGATATTACGTAATGCCTCACCTCCTTCCTCTCGTCTGACTGGGATGCCATTTGCGCCAGATAGGATTACCTTCCCCAACCATAACCACAACACACCCACATCATTTATGTGATGGATTGGATTTACGGTTGAGTTCTCGCACCACGGCGGGCTTTTCAAATCAAGATCTCATAGCTGCTAAGTTAAACCATATGACATACAAGCAGTGAAGATAGTTGCTATAAAATTAAGAATTCAGATGATGAGACAAATACAATATGTGTGTGTGGGTGTGTGTGTGTTTGTCGCCATACAATCCCTTTTGTCATTATAAGTGGTAAATTCTTTTAAATGTCTCACCACTTCCTCCTACTTTCATTAGAGGACATTGGGATAACTTACCAGCTTAATTTGGCCGAGATAGAATTTAAGTTCAAGCACACACACATGCACTTGGTTTATTTAGTATCAGTACAATAAGCAAAATCCAGTGTGTGTGTGTGTGTGCGTGTGCGTGCGAGTGCGTGCGCGTGCGTGCGCGTGCGAGTGCGTGCGCGACTATTTATTATCTGATGACTAACATGCCCTTAGGAATAAATACTCCCTAATCAGATATCAACCCCTCCTTTACCCCCCCCCCCGCCCCTTTTCTCTCTCTCTCTCTCTCTATCTCTCTCTCTCAGCCATAGACATCCTTTACTTAGATTTTCAAAAAACATTTGAAAAAAGTGCCTCATTGCTGGCTAATATCAAAAGTGAGTGCACTAGGTATCAATACAGTGGTCACAAATTGGATAGACAACAACTGAGTGGTAATCAATGGAGTTTCTTGTGAGTGGAGTGCAGTCACTTCTGGAGTTCCACAGGGATCTATCCTTGGCCCACTTTTGTTTATCATATATATCAATGACATAGATATTGGTCTGTTGAGTATGATCTCAAAGTTTGCAGATGACAAAACTTGGAATGAATGTAAAAGACCCTAAAGGGGTTGAATAGCTCAGGATGGAAGATCACCAGTAGAGCGACCCCTAAGGAAGCTATACTGTCGATCTAAGAGTAGATTATGAAAAGAGAGATGCTAAAGATATTTTGAAGTAAGAAGAGTTTATAAAACTTTAAAGATGCAAGAAATGAAAGCAATTGGACGACAGTTGGAGTGTTGAGAGCGGTCAGCCTTGTTTAGGACAGGTTGAATGAGAGCAAACTTCCTGTTGGCGCATTATTTGTACGTGTTTCAAAATCTCGCTTACGGAAGGCTTATCATGCTCCTCGAATTAACAAAAAGTGGGGGGTGAGGGGGGGGGGGGGGGGTAATTACCACAGTAACCAACTGAAGGGCTTCAGCTCCACAAGACATGTGGGCCAGAAAACAAAATAATAGTACTATGAACAACGGTACTATGAATACAGTCACATTACTCGGGCGCATACAGAGTCAGTCAGGGATTCATATCAGGATATATATCTAGGCGATAATTTAATGCCTGGATTATGTGGCACTCTGCGACACTTCTAGGCAATTTGTTCCATGAATTTACTATTCTGTTGAAAAAAAAATGCTTCGCTTCATTTGAATGAAACACCTTTTAGTAATTTGAAATATCTATTGTGAAGCATCTACTTGTGTCCATGTTTGCATGGCCTTTGATAATTATAAAAACTTGGATTAGGTTCCCTCTTATTTTGCAGTTTGTCAAGGTAAATAGGTTTAACTGTTTTAGTAATTCCTTATATAGTGAATTCCCTAGTCAGAAAATCAATATAGTTACTCTCCATTGTACTCTCTCCAATTTTTCAATGTTCTTTTTATAGTATGGTGACCAAAACTGAACACAATATTCCAAATGAGGATGAACCAATGTAACGTATTGACCCTAAATTCGCGGTGCCTGTAACATGACGGGAGAGAAAATATTGGCCACCCCTGCGGCGCCCGTCATATGACGGGTGCCATTTTGAGGCCATTATGAGCCCTGAGAGAGAGATCGAGCATTGGATAGACGATAGGCGGCCTTGGAACTCACCCAATGGTGGTGCGGAGTTCACTGAGATCCCTCCCAGAGCTCTCTTTCTCACACACGAAAAGCTGCCCAAATCCCCTGTTTTTATCGATTTTCCCCTTCCTTTACACGATCGTTGCAAGATAACCAGAAATCGTACAGGGATGATTCAGATCTCATTGGAAAGCTCTATCTTTGCACTTTCACAGATATATAATTGTATTTCGCTCTGGCTCTTGTTTATGCATGTAAAAGAGCATGGAATGAAGGTCATTTTCGGCAAATATACCCGCCAGGTGCTACAATGATACCCCCCCTACCCCCCTGCTCTTAGGGAGTTAAGTACATATAAAATTAAATAAAGCGCAAGGAACATCTGTCCCCAGGCGCTGCATGTAGGGGGGCACCAAAACGAGGTCGGAATTTAAATGTTTTTAATTATGGAATGTTGAGTGAGTGGACCTGTGTTATATACTAAAATGGTCGTAACAATAAAGTAAGATGAAAATCATGAATGATACGATGAGGTATATTCTTAAGATAATCGATGAATTATGAATGTAGTTACGAAATAGAATTACAACTATTGTAAAACAATTGATTATGGCATGGCCATCAGTCACAACTTTCTATCAGAACAAAATATACAGCATAGTTACCCGACGTATTGGCCGCAAAATATCCGTTTTCTTTTGTAACAACACATTTTGTTGGTTAAATATTTTCTCTCTCTTCACGTTTTATTCATTATCATCATTCAGGAATATTATAATAATATAATATATGTTTATGAGAGTTTTTATATTACTTATTACAAATAATATAGCAGAGCATAATTATATTAATGTCAATTTCAAGCATGAATACAGATTAGCCTCGGCCTGGTCTGTTTACATGGCACAAAGGAAAACTAGTAGGAAGGTTTTTGCTTAAATAACCTCTCATTTATCAAGTATGTTACGCATTCGGTACCCCTGATATGTATATATAACCAAGTAGGTTATCCATCACTTTTAAAGTATGGCATCCAGTGGGGAGAGTTATGAAGACCAAGGAAATTGAGGAGTGAACTGAAATGGATTAAAACAAATCAAAATAACCTAACTTAACCTAATTAGGTAGGAAGTTGATATCTAGTGTCCAAACCAGCAAACCTAGTCTAACTAACAGAACATAGTCACCTTGATAATCTAGATTAGGTTAGGTCCGTAGGATTAGGTTAGGTTATGTTCAGTTAAAAATAAGATTACTATACTGAATTTTATTATGCAAATCTTATTATATTAGCTTTAACTTTTTACCCCGTATTTTTTTTAGAATTTCATAACCATACCTAGTTAACGTATGTTGCTTCCATTCATCCTCTTCATCCCGCTATAACTATGCCTGTAAATGTAGTGCAATTCTAGTGCTTGCCCCTAGGCGCTATTTACCTTAGCTACGCCCCTGAGCACATTGTTGGGTAGGTTTTAAATCGCTCATTATAGTTACTCCAAGATCAGGTTCTTTATTTATGCTCATGAGTTGAATTCCATAGCATAGTTACAAGAAAGGATGGAAATGTGAAGCCAGAGGTTCATAGGGAGGGTCCAGCCAGAGAGCAAAGACAGAGCGACAGCCCTATATTACCGTAGGAGGCAAAAGGTTTGATGTGGTCCAATCATAGGTCCTTCAAGTGATGCTGAAGTGGTTATGCTGGTGTTAGGTGTTGGAGCAGGGTCTGGGGATGGCATAGCAAAGCTCGACTGTGTCACTGTGAGTACTGGAGCAGACTTAATGCCAAGTGGTAGAGCGGACTTTACAATGGTGATGAAGCAAGAGTGGCCAATAGCTGGCTCAATTCTGATAATGTAGCAAGGTTGACTGACTGGTGTTTGGCTTCATCACGGTATCAGAGCAAGTGTAGCTGGTGGCTGGTTCGACGACGATGTCAGAGCAAGGGTGACTGGAGGTTGGCATAACGACGATGTCAGAGCAAGGGTGACTGGAGGTTGGCATAACACGGTGTCAGAGCAAGGGTGGCCAGTGGCTGGCTTGATGACAGTGTCAGAGCAAGGGTGACCGGTGGCTGACTCTACGACAATCTAGGAGTAAGTAGGGCAGGAGATGGGGCTGCAGTTTGACTTGGAGCTGATCTTGGTGGCAGGTCCTTTTGTAGGGGCAGCATTATCCAGGGTACCATCAGTGGCATTTTCTTACTTACTTTGTTACTTTGTAGATGTTTAGGTGAAATCACCACGGTCGATCTGGGGATTCGCCGCTTCCACACAACCTCTCGATCTTGAGGTACTGGATTTGGTCAATCATCGAGTTTGACCCAGCTCCTCTGTTGGTCAGGCCGTGTGGTATAGGAGGCTCATCTGGTATGTGCTCCAGGATTCCATCTAGCCTCCGCTTGAACGCTTCTGTACTGCACCCAGTCGTGTCTCTAACTGGTCTAGGGAGACAGTTGAAGAGCCTGGGTCCAGTGTTACTAAAGCTTTCTGCCTGGATAGTCTTGAGCCTTTGAGAGACACAGTTTAGTGACCTTCTTGTGCAGGTTCTGCCAAACCTGGGGTGCCTTTGGCTCTTGATGCCTTCCCCTTCTCTTGGCAAT
This sequence comes from Lithodes maja, assembly GCA_037953745.1. Classification (NCBI taxonomy): domain Eukaryota; kingdom Metazoa; phylum Arthropoda; class Malacostraca; order Decapoda; family Lithodidae; genus Lithodes; species Lithodes maja. The sequence goes on from JBAKBP010016246.1 coordinate 29,552, forward strand.
GGGTTTGGTACTGTACCCTCAAGGATCTTCCAGGTGTAGATCACAATGTAGCGCTCCCGTCGTCTTTGTAGGGAGTACAACTTTAGGTGCTTCAGTCTCTCCCAGTAGTTCAATGAGTCTCTGGATATTTTTCTAGTCTTGGTCAAGAAACAAATTTATCTATCTCTCTATTTCCACACGCCTTAAGCCCTGAGGGAGGGACCACAAATAAATCGCCTTACTATGTCTCCATGTGCCAAGGCAACTCATTCGACTATCTAGCTTGTTCCTGTTCACAGGGGAGGGTCACTTAAGCCCAACTGCCCATTGGTGTGCATAGTGTGTGGGGGTGCATGTGGAATACTATTGTACTGTTGGAATAGCTATGGATGTGAATGTAGTCTGAAACCAGTGTAATAAGCTCGCCCATGTTGCTCAGGTCTTAGCACATACTTGCATACATGCAACACTGATCGAACACACCTATAATGTATGCCATTGAAGTGAGTAGTGTGAAAGTTCATGCCCTCAGGTTAATAAGCTTTTTGGGCAGTGTGGGAAAGCAAACTCCGGATTTCCCACGCACCAATCATGCGCGTTACCACTCAGCCACACCGGCTCCAATAACAAGTAGGCTACTGGTTTAAAATACGGGTGATGTTAGCTCTGGGTTTTATTCTAGAGGAATGCAATCGCTGTGCCCCTGGATACTATTCCATCAACCCTTTTTTCTGGCCACGGCACCTGGTATGCTTCTTTGGTACTTCCCAGAAGAGTCACTTTCAGACTGGAAGATCATAGACAAATGGGGGGCAGATTTATTCTCCTATGTGCTTGTGGTGCAGAGCTGCTGTGGGGCCATGGATCTACAAGGTATGGAGTCGCAGGGTCAGATCGATCCAGGGTCGAAAGAGCAGGCTGGACAGTGGCCAAAGAAAACTTATCTGTGTAGAGGATAGACTGTGGTGTCTCGCTGCCCTCTTTGAGAGTAGACTACAGCACATTAATTTTATTTATCTTAGGATAAACCTGTCAGAGATAGAGGTTGATCAATAGAGGTCATTCATAAACTGAATAAATTCATTCGAAAGTACCAGGAAGTACCATAAAAGAGTAAAGAAATCGTTGTCTCACATGGAGATATTTTAATTTTCTCTGGTTAACACTAGACTTTAGAAGGTTCAGAAGATTCAGCTTTAAAAGGACCACTAGGGATCAAAATGGTACAAACTATCTTAATTAACCCATTGACTCTAACATATTGTTTCTAAATCAGATGAACCCCTGACATCTTTTGTTAAGGTAGCTATAAGATAGGTGTAGTGTAGGGGATACAGGTTGTAGTGAGAGATGTTCTTAGATATCTAGAAGATAGACGTAGTGTAGGGGATATAGGTTGTAATGAGAGATGTTCTTAGGTAGCAATAAGATAGATGTAGTGTAGTGGATAAAGGTTGTAGTGAGAGATGTTATTAGGTAGCAATAAGATAGACGTAGTGTAGGGGATATAGGTTGTAGTGAGAGATGTTATTAGGTAGCTATAAGATAGGTGTAGTGTAGGGGATATAGGTTGTAGTGAGAGATGTTATTAGGTAGCTATAAGATAGGTGTAGTGTAGGGGATATGGGTTGTAGTGAGAGATGTTATTAGGTAGCTATAAGATAGACGTAGTGTAGGGGATATGGGTTGTAGTGAGAGATGTTCTTAGGTAGCAATAAGATAGATGTAGTGTAGTGGATAAAGGTTGTAGTGAGAGATGTTCTTAGGTAGCTATAAGATAGATGTAGTGTAGTGGATAAAGGTTGTAGTGAGAGATGTTCTTAGGTAGCTATAAGATAGGTGTAGTGTAGGGGATATGGGTTGTAGTGAGATATGCTCTTAGGTAGCAATAAGATGTAGTGTAAGGGGTATACGTAGTGCAGGGGGTATAGGTTATAGTGAGAGATGTAGTGTAGGGCATACAGGTGTAAAAGAACTAATAGGGATGTAGGGAAGAAGGGGTCTGCCTCGTATGGGCCAATAGACCTTTTGCAGATTTCCATTTGTCTTATGTTCTTTAACAAAAATCACTATTCCAATTTGTTGAATCTCCAATGAGAGGCAAAACATATCATCGATAAAATTTGTTCTACAAAGAATGACTTGATAAACCAAGCAATAGTAAGAGAAGACTTCAGTACAAGTGACCATCGAATAATTACTTTGAACATTAAATTTACTAGCAATAAAACTAACGTGAGCTACGAAAAAGTACCTAACTTCAAGCAAGCACATTTTCACAAACTCATCAAGAGATATTCTTGACAAATCAGATTGGAGCTTTATAAACCAAGAGAGAGATACAAATGTAATATGGGAATCATTCACAGATTTATATAATATGGTAATAGTAAGCTGCATACCTATGAAAAACCGTAATAATAAACCAACATGGTAGAACAAGGAAATTGAAGACTGTTTGTCAGCCAAGAAACCCGCTCATGACTAATTTACTAGAAAAAATTACGAAGCTGATAGGTTAAACTACATGACTCTTCGGCAAAAGCCAAGTAACTCATTAAGAAGAACAATCTAGAATCACGTATTGCAAATTTAACCAAAACAAACTCCAAATAATTCTATGGAACGGTCTCTGACCGTTTTGGTGGGGTCAGTACTCAAGGTATTAGTGAGTTGGGCCTATAATTGGGCCTTGTAATTGGAGTTGGGTGTGACACGGATCTGCCTTGTGTGGGCCGATCAGCTTTTTGCAGACTTCCATTTTCTTATGTTCTTATCAGAAGCAAAGAAGTAAATACTTCATCAATTGGACCACTAGTTAATGTAAGCGGTTTTCATGTTGATGATGAAGTTGAACTTCAGGAGTAATACCCTTCAGGAGTAATACCCTAACTTCAGGAGTAATACCCTTCAGGAGTAATACCCTAACTTCAGGAGTAATACCCTTCAGGAGTAATACCCTAAACGAAATTTTTGCATCCGTCTTTCCGAAAGAGGATTTGAACATAATTCCTCCTGACATTCCACTTCATTTAGATAATCAGGACATTCTAAGAAACATCGAAATTAGAAAAAAAGACGTAAAATATAGCATTGACAGACTTATAGCTAATAGAACTCCTGGCCCAGATAAAATCTCCCTTTGATTCCCCAAAGAAATAAATGACAAGTTTCCTTCACAACAAAACAATATAGAGTTGCATTGTGCCAGATGAATGGAAACTAGCTAATATAAAGCCCATCTTTAAAGAAGGCAACAAATCCCTACCAAGTCACTATCATCCTATCAGCTTGCCTTCTATTATGTGTAAATTACTTGAAACAATTATTAGAGAAACAAAAATAGTAAATAATATAGAAGAAAAGAACATTGTAAAAGATTCACAGCACAGTTTCCAACACAAGTGTTCATGCTTAACAAATCTCTTAGACATATTTTATGATATTTTCAACAAGTACGATGAAAGTAAAGCATTTGACATTGTCTATCTTGACTTTCAGAAAGTTTTTTGACAATGTTCCCTATTACAGTCTCCTGGTAAAGCTAAAGGTTCGTGGTATACAAGGGAGCGTGCTCCACTAGATGGACAACTGGATAACTGGGCAAATGCAACGAGTATTGATAAATGGTAAAGCATAAGACAGGACTAATTTCACATGTGGTGTACCCCAGGAGTCAGTGCTCGGACCTGTCCTCTTCTTGATATATATTGTGACGCCCAGTGCGTAGCAACGCAACCTGATTGTACTCCTTGGTACTCCACTGTACCGTCACGGTCCGTGTACCGTGCTGGCTGCTTATATTGAGTGTGACAACGTATAACTATGTTCTTTGTATCTCTGCAAAGGTCTCGTCATTTGCTAACCAGTGGTGGGTTTTGTTTTAAGCCATGTCGAGACCTTCCATTTAATATGTAGTATCGATAGAGAAGTTGATAGATAAGACAGTGGAAATTCAGAGAGAGAGAGTGAGTTAGACTTCAGAGCGAGAGGGTAGCGGTGCGCCACGCTGCCGGGGGGGTGGTTGCCAGACGTATGGACCGGTTGGCAGCCCTGCGCTTATAGCTAGGTGCGACAGGGTTGGTAGTACATTGCCGCCTGCCTATGCTGTCTGGGCTGCCCATGTTGTCGTACAGCACATTGCCTGGAGGCTCGCTGTGTGCTCTATGACCAGGTTGCCTAGAACCTTTGAGATTCTAACATCCCTTGCCCTCTCTCCCAATTTCTCACGGTTGCACTCTTTCTCTCTGACGACATTACTCTCATTTCATTCTTCTCTCTATTTAAATGCATACCCTTCCCTTGAGGTCCTAAAGGAGTTTCAGCACTCACCTCTCGTATTACTCTTAGGACAAGCATATATTTACATGTATTAGATTTAAGGGGTTAATGTGAACAGCGATCTTCTTGATGAGGATAGTTGGTGAACGTTCTACATGTTCACGAGTTATATGCCCAGCTCATCATCCAATTTGTGACTAGACTAGTGCCATGTGTAAGAGCCCGACCATGCCCAGGAGTTGTCTGTAGAGGGGCGAGGACTTAGCCTTGATTTGCCTACCGAGCCAGGAGCGAGTGCAGTACCAGAGACTACAGCTCGCTCGTAGTGCCGGTATAGTAGAGTAACGTAATTTATCCGTCCTTGTGTTCTCTGCAGTCTTTTCCTGGGTTCTCGCTTTCGGTGCTGGGACTCGTTGTTCCTGTGACTTGGCCTGCTAGCTAGAACACATGGGGATGATGAGTGGGTGATATCTTTATTTTACTATGCATTGCAGCTCTCTTTAAGTTTATGTATATAACACTTTACAATACACATTACTCACACACAAGACAACACCATTAATACTTTCATGTATCAATTAACTGCACTGTCGTTTTGCTGCTGTGTCCGGAGTTCTGTTGCGTAGGGCGCATACAGACTCAGAGGGGAGACAGAGTGAGAGAAGCGAAGTAGCCTATGCGGTAGTAGGCTACCGGCGCAGTACTGTTGCCTGCAACCTTTTAGTTATTCCAAGTATAGATTCATTATTACAATAAGTGACTACTGTTTATGTTCCTTCCATGTGTATTATTAGGTATCTACTGGATCATGAACATCTTGTATGCTACATGCTAGTGCATGTTAGTAGGGGACAGTTATTCTAGTGCACGCGCTTTCAAGTAGGCGTGTACATTTGTCATTTAGCATTTCACTGTCATACCTTTAGCCTGCTTCTATTCTACATTATTAGAGGCTTAATATTAACGTAGTTTCTTGAGTATTGCATTTCTTTAGTAATAACGTAACCTATAAATGTCTGAGGGAGTTTAGCCTCATAGCCTACCCCTGTTGTACACTTTCGCCGAGTTAAGGTACCTCGTTACCATAGACGATAACTCTGTAGGGCGTTGGTGCTTTTGTTGTCTGGAGCATATAGTATTTGGGACTGGAATCGAGCGTGTCGTCACATAAGCCATTTCTGTCCTACGATCAAGAATCCCGAATATGTATTGCCGATCCAGCCGTAACAAAATGGCGACCTTGCACAAGATTCAGTAGTATCCTATCACATGTTTTTTGGAGAACTATTCTATGCTACCTAGTAGAGCTGGCTAGAATTTTCTTGCATATTGGAGGAATTTTTATTGTGTCATTATTGTATTGGTGGACTTTCAGATTGTTTCGTTGGGGGTGTCTAGAGTAGAGTCATTCAAGCATCTTTAACATTTTGTGAGTCGAGACTGCAATTAGTAATAAGCACTTCTTTTTTTTTATGAACAGCAATTGTATAACCAGCACTATGTCTAATGACTCATCATTTACGGGGGAGGATAACACGGTACAGCCTAGTAACCAGCAAGTACAACAGATGTTTAGGGAGGGGAGTGTTATAAGTGGAGAGAGGGATGCCCGGGCATTTTTGCAGACACCTTTGACCGAACAGCGCCTGCAGGCTATTGATTGTTACGGTCTTCGCTGTTTAGCCACGGTTTTGGGGCGGGACTGTCCTGACAGTTGGCCCAAGAAGAATTTGGTGGCATGTTTGTTGGGTGATGGCGATGGGGCGGTGGGTGGAGTGGGGTCTTGGGGGGTTCCCTCCAAGCCTCCATTCCACTCTACCCCTGAGCTGGGCCCTCAGCCAGCGAGTCTTAGCACGATGCAGCAGGAGGGTTCTCAAGGGCAAGCTGGCTTACCCGTAAACACGTCTCGGTGTGGATCCCCCATTTTGTGCTCTCCCCCCCCAGGCCTGTCTCCTGAGATGTTATTTCAGCTAGAACTAGCTAAGTTTAAGCTGCAGGAGACTCAGATACAACAGGCTAGTATAGAACGCATAGAGGTTGCTAGAATCCAAGCCAATCAGGATGCAACCAGGTACCAGGCTGAAATGGATGTCGAGAAGTCTAGAGTAGAGACCACGGGGCGTCATCTCGGTGGTGGGCACTGGGTTACAGACTCACTTTCGCATTTAATTAAGTTAGTACCCGCATTTGATGAGACAGCAGTGACTGAGTTTTTTGCTCGTTTCGAAAAGAAGTGTCGTGAGTATGACTGGCCGGAGGTTAAATGGGCAGCATTAGTTTCATCACGTCTAGTGGGTAAGGGGTTGAAAGCCTACGATGCACTGTCACTGGACGAGAGTGTAGTGTATGGACTGGTGAAGGAGGCTGTGCTCCGGGCCTACGAACTGCAACCCGAAACTTATAGATTGAAGTTCCGTGGCGTGAATAAGAAGAGCGATGTCAGTTTTATGGAGCACGCACGGGACTTAACAGATGCATGTAATAACTGGTTTCGGTCCGAGCACGCAGAGTCGGCTGAGGAAATTAAGCAACTTTTTTATCGGGAACAGTTTTACAAATGCACTGGAACCGATCTAACGCTGAACATTAAGGAAAAATGTCCCAAGACAGTAGAGGAGGCTGCCAAGATGGCAGACTTCAGATTATCATTGATTCGTGGTTGCGGTGCCGCTCAGAGGGCTGAGTCAGGGCAGAAGGGGCGCTATACCCCACCCACCAGAGTTTTCGATAATAACAAATCCTATGACACACATAACCACACTAAATGCATTGCACCTAATAACACCTACAAACACAAGCCTCTCCCGTTTACTAAAGGTCAGGCCCCTTCTTCGCCCGCACAAGGGAAGAAGCCCATTGGGGATGTGAAATGTTACAAATGTCAGAAGCTAGGCCATTATTCACGTGAGTGCCCTAGTAACACTCCCGCTAAGCCGGTGTCATTGGTTCACAGTATCGGTGTGTCTCTGAAGGCTGCAGCAACTGCCCGGGGTAGGTTGTCAGCAGCTGAGGCACACGCGGTAAAGAAGCGTACGGAAGGCTCGACACCTGTCCGGGACACTTTCTGTAGCCATCGGGGGCACGGGTTTGTGAGCTGGGGGAGTGAACTACGGAGGGTTGACTTGCTGAGGGATACGGGGGCTTCGCAAACTTTGTTGAGGAACTTCACAGGGAAACCGATAAATGCGGCCAGAGTTGTTGTGGTGCAGGGTATAAATGCTACGAGGTCATACCCACTTGTGAGGTTGGAGTTGAGAGTGGGAGAGGTGTGCAGGGAGCTGGATGTAGGGATCGTTGAGTGTTTGCCAGTTGAGGGCGTCGACCTTCTTCTCGGCAACGACTTTGCGGTGCCCACTTCCGGGACTCCACCCTTAGTCGTTGCCGAGAGGGCGGCCGACGTGGATGGTGAGAATCGGGAATGGGTTGGGAGGTGCCAACAGGATGAGATGGCCTGTGTGGTAACCCGATCTCGCTCTGCGGCTCCTGCACAGCCTAGCACTCAACCTCGGGGACAGTGGAGGAAGGATCAGGAGAAGGTTGCTAAGGGCAGGAAAAGGGACATTGATTCTGCTGCACTTCTCGGTGATTCGGTACTTGGACCTATAATAAACACGAGAGTTGACTCTGGCCCAGATATGGTGTGTAACAAGGCAGAGTTGGGTAAGACTTCGCGTGAGGCAAGAGCTGTAGCGAGAGCCACTAAGGCAGTAGAGCCTACTAGCCGGGGTAATGTCTTATTACAAAACCATCTTGATGCATTGACGCCCAGGGACATTAGTGAGCAGCAGCTGCAAGACGCTAGCCTAGCTCGTTATAGCAATGGTGCCATAGAGTTGGAGGAAGATGGGGATGCGAAGCCGGGAGATTTCTTTAGGCTCAACAGGATATTGTACCGCAGATTTCTAGACCCCAAATCGAAGTGGGAGGGCGGTGCGAGGGTAGTAGACCAGGTGGTTGTTCCAAATAAGTATAGAGAGTCCTTATTGTGTCTGGCGCATGATGTGCCGGTGGCGGGTCATTTGGGGGTAACAAAAACATTGGCGGCATTGGGCAGGTTTTTCTGGTGGCCTGGGGTCAAGGCTGATGTCTGTGCATGGGTGGCTGGGTGTGCGACCTGCCAGACAACGGGGAAGCCTAACCAGACCATCCCGAAGGCACCTTTGTTTCCCATACCTGTCACCGGGCCTCCGTTCAGCAAAGTTGTAGTAGATTTGGTTGGCCCTTTCCCGCCTACTAGTAGTGGCAATAAATTCCTGTTGACAATCATGGATGTGGCTACGAGATACCCGGACGCATACCCCATGAGAAACGGCTCGGCAAAGGCAGTTGTTAAAAACTTATTATTGTTCTGTTCCCGTTATGGATTTCCACGTGAGGTGCAGTCAGACCAGGGGAGCAATTTTACATCCAAATTGTTCAAGCAAACCCTTCAGTTGCACGGTATATGTTCTGTAGTGTCGTCAGCCTACCATCCCGAGAGTCAGGGAGTCTTGGAGCGGTGGCACTCGACCCTGAAGAGTATGCTACGCTGTTACTGTGCAGAACATGACACTGATTGGGATTTGGGTCTGCCGTATGTTCTGTTCGCTGCACGTGAAGTCCCAGGAGAGAGCCTGGGGTTCAGTCCAAATCAACTAGTCTTTGGCCATAATGTGAGAGGACCTTTAAGTATGGTGAAAGAGATCTGGGAGGGCGAAGAGAAGCCGGGGTCTGTACTTAAATATATCCTTGAGAGCCGGGAGAGACTTATAGGTTGCATGGCAGCGGCAGGTAATAACTTGGTTAATGCACAGGCGGTCATGAAGCACCAGTATGACGCCAAGGTGAAGCTTCGGGAGTTTTCGGTGGGTCAGGAGGTAATGTTGCTTTTACCTTTGCCTGGACACCCCCTTTCTGCCAAGTTTATTGGGCCGTATGTGGTGGCTAAGAAACTGTCCGACCTTGATTATCTCGTTGCAACACCTGACCGTAGAAAAAAACATCGGTTATGTCATGTTAACCTCATGAAAGAGTATGTGAGACGCCCCTCAGAGCCTCTCACTGTCCCTGTGCTGGCCTGCAGCGGCCAGGGTGGAGAAGGAGGTGGGGACAGTCATGCTGCTGAGGAGGATAGCTGGGACTGTGTCATTTCCGCGGAACAGTGGGCGGGGAATACTGAACAAGAGGCTAGGCAAGCTGTAAGTCACCTGCCTGAGCACCAGGGTGCTGCTGTCCTAGGCCTGTTCAGGTCATACCCCTCTGTTTTCGCCGAACACCCAGGTCTCACTACTCAGGTAACGCACGACGTGGACGTCGGTGATAATGTGCCCTTCAAGTCAGTGCCCTACCGTGTGCCCCCGGTAAAGTTGCCAGCTTTACGGGAGGAGTTAAAGTACATGGTTGAGAGAGGGATGATCACTGAAGGTTATGTGAAGTGGACATCACCCGTCACGTTGCAGCCAAAACCTGACGGCAAGGTGCGGTTCTGCATAGATTTTCGTAGGCTAAATGGCTTGACCACTACCAACCCTTACCCTTTGCCTCGAGTTGACGACAGCGTGGACAAGATAGGGAATGCAAAGTACCTTACTAAAATTGATCTTGTAAAAGGCTACTGGCAAGTACCCCTGTCGGACCGAGCTAAGCAAGTTTGTGGTTTTGTGGTAGATGGCAAAACCTACCAATGTAACGTAATGCCTTATGGGCTTAAGAACGCACCTGCCACGTTTCAGAACCTGATGAACGATATTTGTGACGAAATCCCTAACTGCACGGTCTACCTTGATGACGTGATAGTGTATGATGACAATTTTGAAAATCACCTAAGGCACTTAGAGACCCTGTTTGGGAAGTTGCACGATGCTGGGCTGGTGGTGAACCTGAGGAAGTGCGAGTTTGTAAAGGCTACTGTGCAGTATCTTGGCTTCGTGGTCGGGTTAGGCCGGGTGTGCCCCCCCCTGAGCAAGATACAGGCTATCAATATGTTTCCCAGGCCCACCACTAAGCGCCAGGTCATGCGGTTCCTAGGTAGGATAGGCTATTATAGGCGCTTCATCCGGGGATACTCTACTGTCTTAGCACTGTTAACTGATCTACTGTCGAAGTCAGTGAAGTTCTGTTGGGCTGCGGAGTGTCAGAGGGCTTTCGACCTAGTCAAGCACCTGCTGTGTACACATCCGATTTTGAGAGCCCCAGACTTCTCCAGGAGTTTTCAGCTGGCGACTGATGCCAGCGGTGTGGGTGCCGGGGCAGTGTTACTGCAGACTGATTCCGAGGGCTTGGAACACCCAGTGAGCTTCTTTTCTCGCAAGTTTAATTCGGCACAAAGGAATTACTCGACTATAGAGAAGGAGCTTCTTGCTATCGTTTTGTCGCTCAAACATTTCGAAGTTTATGTTCCAGCCTACGGCCCGGTAGTGACGATTTATACGGACCATCATCCCTTGAAATTCCTAAATCAGTTTCACAATCGGAATATGCGGTTGACCAGGTGGTCCCTAATGCTCCAAGAGTATAATCTCAACATTCAGCATATTGCCGGGAGTGAGAACGTGATAGCAGATTGTCTATCAAGGGTTGATGATCCAGGATAGTCGTGCACGGTGTGTGGGTTGAGCAGGAGTAAAATTAGGCTATCATAACGCCGTCCAAAAAGATTATAAAAACAATAAAATAAACGAGAAAATTTTTTTTTGGTTTTGTAAGTCTTTATTGTTGTAGCATGATGCATGCGATATTGTGTTTTATGTATAATTCACACTTCAGTTGTTGTGCACCTTTTGCAATTAGTGGCAGCTAAGGGTAGCAGGTCGGTTGGTTGCCTGTCAGATTTTGATAATGCTTCTAAGGTCGATTATCTAAAGTCTTGGGGGGGCTGTGACGCCCAGTGCGTAGCAACGCAACCTGATTGTACTCCTTGGTACTCCACTGTACCGTCACGGTCCGTGTACCGTGCTGGCTGCTTATATTGAGTGTGACAACGTATAACTATGTTCTTTGTATCTCTGCAAAGGTCTCGTCATTTGCTAACCAGTGGTGGGTTTTGTTTTAAGCCATGTCGAGACCTTCCATTTAATATGTAGTATCGATAGAGAAGTTGATAGATAAGACAGTGGAAATTCAGAGAGAGAGAGTGAGTTAGACTTCAGAGCGAGAGGGTAGCGGTGCGCCACGCTGCCGGGGGGGTGGTTGCCAGACGTATGGACCGGTTGGCAGCCCTGCGCTTATAGCTAGGTGCGACAGGGTTGGTAGTACATTGCCGCCTGCCTATGCTGTCTGGGCTGCCCATGTTGTCGTACAGCACATTGCCTGGAGGCTCGCTGTGTGCTCTATGACCAGGTTGCCTAGAACCTTTGAGATTCTAACATCCCTTGCCCTCTCTCCCAATTTCTCACGGTTGCACTCTTTCTCTCTGACGACATTACTCTCATTTCATTCTTCTCTCTATTTAAATGCATACCCTTCCCTTGAGGTCCTAAAGGAGTTTCAGCACTCACCTCTCGTATTACTCTTAGGACAAGCATATATTTACATGTATTAGATTTAAGGGGTTAATGTGAACAGCGATCTTCTTGATGAGGATAGTTGGTGAACGTTCTACATGTTCACGAGTTATATGCCCAGCTCATCATCCAATTTGTGACTAGACTAGTGCCATGTGTAAGAGCCCGACCATGCCCAGGAGTTGTCTGTAGAGGGGCGAGGACTTAGCCTTGATTTGCCTACCGAGCCAGGAGCGAGTGCAGTACCAGAGACTACAGCTCGCTCGTAGTGCCGGTATAGTAGAGTAACGTAATTTATCCGTCCTTGTGTTCTCTGCAGTCTTTTCCTGGGTTCTCGCTTTCGGTGCTGGGACTCGTTGTTCCTGTGACTTGGCCTGCTAGCTAGAACACATGGGGATGATGAGTGGGTGATATCTTTATTTTACTATGCATTGCAGCTCTCTTTAAGTTTATGTATATAACACTTTACAATACACATTACTCACACACAAGACAACACCATTAATACTTTCATGTATCAATTAACTGCACTGTCGTTTTGCTGCTGTGTCCGGAGTTCTGTTGCGTAGGGCGCATACAGACTCAGAGGGGAGACAGAGTGAGAGAAGCGAAGTAGCCTATGCGGTAGTAGGCTACCGGCGCAGTACTGTTGCCTGCAACCTTTTAGTTATTCCAAGTATAGATTCATTATTACAATAAGTGACTACTGTTTATGTTCCTTCCATGTGTATTATTAGGTATCTACTGGATCATGAACATCTTGTATGCTACATGCTAGTGCATGTTAGTAGGGGACAGTTATTCTAGTGCACGCGCTTTCAAGTAGGCGTGTACATTTGTCATTTAGCATTTCACTGTCATACCTTTAGCCTGCTTCTATTCTACATTATTAGAGGCTTAATATTAACGTAGTTTCTTGAGTATTGCATTTCTTTAGTAATAACGTAACCTATAAATGTCTGAGGGAGTTTAGCCTCATAGCCTACCCCTGTTGTACACTTTCGCCGAGTTAAGGTACCTCGTTACCATAGACGATAACTCTGTAGGGCGTTGGTGCTTTTGTTGTCTGGAGCATATAGTATTTGGGACTGGAATCGAGCGTGTCGTTGTCACATAAGCCATTTCTGTCCTACGATCAAGAATCCCGAATATGTATTGCCGATCCAGCCGTAACAATATATAAATGACATTGATGATGGTATCTCGTGCATTATTTCAACATTTGTAGATGACCCAAAAATAGTAAGCACAGTAGTGCCTCCAACTCAAATAAAGTACATCCAAAATTATTTATATAAATTGTCGAACTGGGTTCAACCCTGGCAAATGAGCTTCAGTTTTGATAAATGTAAAGTACTCCACATAGGTTAAAGGAACAATAAGGCAAATCATTCAATGGGCGGTATTCAACTCAGAAGTGTCGATAAAGAAACTGATTTAAAAGTAAAAATTACAAATAACTTAAGACTGGGACAACAAGGTGCTCAAATAGTAAAGAAACAAAATAGGGTTATTGGATTCATAGGTAGTTTTTCGAATTAAATTTTAATTTTAATTCGTTGGCTCGACCTCATCTACAACGTTGCGTTAAATTTTGGTCGCCTTACTATGAAAAAGATATAAAAAAAATTGAAAGAGTAGAGCGAAGATTAACAAAAATTATTCCCGGACTAAGATATTTGCCATATGAAGAACATCTAGAATTATTATACCTTTTCAGCTTGACTTAGCACAGACTACGAGGGGATTTACTTCAAGTATTTAAGATAATTAAAGGTATCAACAATATGGATGCAAACAAATACTTCACATTCAATTATTCAAATTACACACGAGGGAATGGCTGTAAAATCAATCGAAAGTCCTTTCATTCTTACGAAGCAAAACTTTTATTTTTCAATTGAGTAGTAAACTTATGGAATGGCCTGCCTATCAACATTATAGACTGAACACTTTTTAAATCGCTTAGACAAATGTATCGCCCTTAACCCCCGACTGATTTTGTTTACAGATGAATAAGTGGACATGCTCGCATTACCTCATTTGTTAGAATATACTATATTTCAGTTTTTCCATCTGCATGGAAAAGATAAATCCTGTCATTTCTAAGCCGTCTTTACTCTGCTACAAAATAGTTTAGGCAGTTTAGATACACGCAGCCTCGTAAGGATCAATAACTCTTTTGTTACTTTTTTCCTTTGTACTCCATTGTACTAATCGGAATGTAATCTTCTAATGACCGCCAGAATTCAAGTAAAAAAAGGTGGCTATCCTTAACCCCTTCTGTACCGGCGACGTCTTTTTAGTTCTATTCTAGCTAAATTTAGACGATTTTGTGCAGTTTAAAAAGGATCTGTGGTAGTAAAAAGGGCTAAGGGATATAGTTCGCAGCCTTTTAATTGCTAGAGGCCCTTTTACAACTGAATAACATGGTATAATACTAGCCAGAATAATGTTAAAATTATGGCACCGGTACTGAGCGGGTTAAGGGGAGGGTTTTTAGTTGATTCCCTACTAGACTTCCATCAAGCTTAAAATTATTCCCCCTAAACCCCCTTTCAAGATAAATTTGTACATTTTTCGGTAGAAAAATTTCCCGGCCGAAGGCCGGTTCCCTTTAAATTACAGGCTCGCTATCGCTCGCCAGGAAAAAATAGACACCTAAATGGCACGAATGGTCTTCAAATTGACAGAAATGGGGAGAGGGTTCTTAAAATCGCCAAACTAATGGGGCAAGCGTCTTTAAATCTCACAAGCAATGGGGCTAAACATGAGGGAGAAAGAGGTTCAGAAAAAAATCCTCCAGGTGGAAATCTCCCCTTAAGCGATAACATTCAAATTAGGAAGGATCTGTGGACGTCTAAGCGTTAATGGCATGAGTTATTACCCCTTCGATTCCTGAAGGTCCTTCTTTAGTTGAATAATAATATCCATCTCACGGAAGAGTTAAACGGACCATTAAGGGGAGATTTCCACTTGAGGGATTTTTTCTTGACCCCTTTCTCCCTCATGTTTAGTCCCATTGGTTTTGAGATTTTAAGACGTGTGCCCCATTAGTTTGGCGATTTCAAGAACTTTCGTCCCATTAATGTCAATTGTAAGACCTTTTGTGCCATGTAGATTGTAGGTGTCGACTTTTTCCTGGCGAGCGATAGCGAGCATGTAATTTAAAGGGAACTGGCCTTCGGCGGGGACATTTCTCGGTAGAAAAATGTACAAATTTATCTTGAAAGGGGGTCAAGGGGGTGTAATTTTAAGCTTGATGAAGGTATAGGGAACAAACTAAAACAATACCCTTACATACCAACCATACAAGCGCTTGGGTTGTTGACGTCATAAATTCCTCGTATATTTTTCTTATCAGTGGTTTGCTAAATATTATAAATGTTCATCATATCTCATTTCAATTCAGCTTTAGTGGTAATTAATTAATTTTAAATCAATGTCGTTCTTATTCTTCGGTATTAGATTGTAGAAAACACTCAGATGTGTATAGATAGTCAGTCGGCTTGTAAATCAATGTTTGTGTGTGTGTGTGTGTGTGTGAGTGTGAGTGAGAGAGAGACAGAGGCAGGCGCGGGATAGTTTTTTTATTAGGTATATGAACAATTGCTTATTCATTTCTCAAGGATATATTTTTACACTAAATGGAATAACTAATAGTTCCAATATATCAAGAACGACATCCAAAACATTCTAGAAAAAAAAAAAAAATGTTCTGGCCTCCCTATCCCTATAACCGGAGTAATATTCAGAGATCATCCGAATATATACGCTCTCTGAACAGCTGACAAATGCCGCTGTCCAATGGGATATATCTACTGTGAAAATAATTGATCCTCTCTATTGGGCATTGATGTGTGTGTGTGTGTGTGTGTGTGTGAGTGTGTGTGAGTGAGTGAGTGAGTGAGTGAGAGCAAGCACTGTGTGTGTGTATACTGTATGGGTTTTAGACAATGTATAGGAAACTCTCTGGGAACCAATCCAGCACAATCCATGGTTAATCTATGCTTATACAATTATATATTCCAATGGATGAAATGAATGATAAAATATCAATATTCAATGGCAAAAAAATGAACAAAACTACTAGAAGATTTATTGCCGATTTAGTATCCTTAAACAGTTCAGTATCAGCGACGGCTCTCTGCCATCAGTAGATAAATCACTCCCCAGTCCCAGCAACGGCAGAGAGCCGTCAGTAATATACTTTCCTTGTAACTGCCAGTATCAGGCAGTGCCTGGTACCACGACCGTTTGAGCATTCTCATGAGTTGGCAACACTTCTCAGCTTATATTCAAGCCTCTACGGGCTGGGAGAGCCAGTATTCCTCCATCTTTTGAGGTGGGAGGTTATTATATCTTGAAATTTTGGCCACATTGCTTGGGACTGGGGGGGACCTTTATTACTGTACCCTATGGTACAGTAGGGGTTAAGCAACGAGAGAGAAATTTATGAACAGGTAAAAGCATTATATGTGGTATACCAGGTTTTTGCTGGGGTCGTATTGACTTTATAGGTAGGTTCTTACTCGACTGGAGAAGATGAGAACACACAAGAACACAAGCACGAAGGCAATAGAGGATAATACAACACAGAGCACAAACATAGATTATTCTTATTCACACAAATCATATAGGTAGAGGTGCAATGCTAAATAAGACAGGGATAGGTTATATTTACCAGCACGATCGAGGATCCTCTAGGTGTCTCAAGGAGAATATATAGGCATGTTCTGACAATCTCTGAAGACGTGGCTGCCTGGTTTTTATATTGTATTTTGTACTGTTATTCTGTACTTATGTTTTATCTTATTCTATCTCACTGTTATCGTCATTGTTCACAGGGTTATACTATATTTACACTTATTGGTGTCCGTCACTGCTTTAGGTATATTTGAGTGTCACTATCACTTACATAATGTGTTCGGCACTATGTATATATAATATTTACACTTTGTTTTTGTACACACACAGTACACACTTCACTTTTGATAGCGTCTTTTATTGCAGTCTTTGAACACACTGTTTTAGAAATGTTCAAAGGGTGTGATACTCCCTGAAGCAGACGGGTAAACACAGTGCAACACCACATTCTAGGCACATATACCTGGTATTTGTTCTCTCAGGGGGCCTCTGTGTTGCGTTCCGGCACACATGACACCGTCTGCAGGGTTTGTCTTTGCCGTCTGTGGGCGGCACCCAGTCAGGGAAGTGGCGTTCTGTCAGCCTGGCAATCCCTTCTGCTGCTGGCTGTCGATGTGCGGGGCGTTACTGGGCTCGGGGGGGCAGTCATGTTCTTCCTCAACATGTCCCTGGACAACTCTATGCAGAAGTTCTCCATCGTTTCCTGTTTGCCGGTGATTATTGCTTGGAGGATGTGGCTGTTATACAGGGTGATATCGAGGAGGTGGAAGAATAACTTCTTATACCACCTCATCGTCTTCCTCGCACACTCGACTGACGAGATGACAGCATCAGATTTGTCCACCAGACGCATATTGATGTTGTAGTCGCAGATGGCCAAAGGTTTCTTGATTATTTCACCTGTTGCTCTGTCACGACTTCTGCTGTCTTGGAAGATGGGACGGTGGACTGTTGTGAGGACGTTCACATCCCGGTTATCCATCCAGGACAACATGAAGACATTGTTAGCCTGCTGGTAGATGATGGAGCCCTTTTCCCACCTGGGTGGTAGTTCGGGCATGAAGGTCAGATTCCTCCTGACGGTGCCACAAACTCCTGTAGTACTTGGCAATAGAGGGGCTGGCGTACCAGTTGTCCAGGTACAGTATGTGGCCCTTGTCCAAGTAGCCCTGCATCATGGTGATCACGACGGCCCCAGAAATTCTGTAAGTCCTCGATTGCACCAATTCTGTCTTCTTGCCCATGTACAGTATGATGTCCTGGATATAACCAGTGCGACAGAGACACATCACGAAGGTCTTCAGGACATAACGATGTCGTTTGCTGGGCATGTATTGCCGAATGCTTATATCCCACCTCCACACCAGCAAACTCTCATCAATTATCAGCTTCTGATGGAGTTTGAAGGCGGCAGCAAACTTCACCTTCAGGTACTCGAAGATTGGTCTTATCCTCTTCATTCCTTCATTGCTCTTGGTTGATTCTGTTTTCTGGTGTGGCTTGCCAGGCTGTTTGTAAAATGAAGGTTCCCATTATGGCCGTGAACCTATTTCTGCTCATTATTTGGCCAAAGATAGGGGTTCGGACGAGGGGATCCCAGGACCAGTACTTCTTGATAGAGGATATCTTTGTGACTACCATCAGGATGACTATGGCCAAGAACATGTAAAATTCTGGGACATCTAGTGTGGTCCATGTCAGTCTTGCTGAGTACTTGTGCTGTTCTTTCCCAGCCATAAAATAGTAATTGTACCAGTTGGTCTGGTCAACAATTAGAGACATGATGTTTGCAGTAAAAAAATGCAGGAAGATATCAAGTCTCATGGTCTGGTTGCCTTGGTTTGGGAGCGCAAGGCCGGCAATCTACAGCCCACAAAGTTGTAGTAGTTGGGCACAAAGTTCTCCCCATCCACCCAATTCCACACATTGGGTTGATCGGCAGCACCTTCGTCGCCAGAGTCATCAGGCGAGGAGTCACCACCAGGGGCACCAGGGTGGCGGGAGGGCCTTGACCTGCCTCTTGACCTTGACCTCGACCTTGATCGAGTCGTCGACCTGGACCTTGCTCTTGCACCGCCTGGGGTTGGGCGTCGTAATAGGGTCACTTTAGAACCTCATTGGCCACGGGGACGCCCACAGGCATGCCCACGTTGACTGGTAGGGCATTGCACATAATCAGGGCATTGTGGCGACGCAGGCGGTGATGGTGTCTGAGTGTCGTGTCCATGGGAGGTCCCAGGCTGAGGTGAGGGTACAGGTGATTAAGGTAGTGGGCCGGGGGGTGATGGTGGTGGTGGAGAGTCTGGTGGTGGTGGTGTTGGGTGGCGAGGCGGAGAATGCGTTGAGTCATCCCGGGCTGATAAGGGAAACAGGCGGCGTGCGAGGTGACGTGGGTGGCGTGGTGGAGATGATTCTAGGGCAGGCATTTCCCTATCTGTTTCTTCTGTTACGAATGACTTTTGACAGTCACTGTAAGTATGGGTTTAAGATTAGGAAGACTTTTTGAGATACACTCCTATCTTTTAAGGGTTAAGTATGAACTCTTAGTAAGGATGACTTAAGGTGTCGATGTACTTAGGAGTTAATATATTATAGGTTGTAGTTATAGGTTGATTGTAGAAGTTGTAGTGTAAGTTGATCTCAGCTCTCGTTCACTGCTCTTGTATTTTGATAGATTATATTAAGTAGATAATTGTATCGCCGCCACCATCGATTACCATATAAATATTAGATTGAATACTTATAGGTAAAAGGAAAATAAAGGACTGTGGTTATCCAAAACCAACTTTGATATTTATTCAAGTAACAACTGAATATAGTGTACAGAAGTACTAAATAATAATACTGTATAAGGGAGAATATATTCTACCAAGAGAGAATATCTCCTAGACCTTGATGTGACTGAGGCCTGAATCTATCTGTCAGTTAACCTTCCTATCTAGCCTCACTACACACCTCCTCTCTACCTCCCAGAGGTGAAGGAAATTTCCCTCACACCTTCCGGTCATAGGATGAGGGCATGAGAGAGAGAGACAAATGCACGATTGCGTAAATGGCATGGGAACGGATCCTGACTCGTGAGTTTTAGAAGGGGGAAGTTACAAATAGTTACAATGAATACCCCCTCAGAATGTATAGCTACCTGCATTACATCATTCATAGTAAGTATACTTTCTTAAAATTATGTGAGAGATGGTTATAATGATTGCATAGTAAAATAATACAATCTTGATGTAATAAGAAGTCAATGGCTGCGCTGCTAAGATGGGTGCACCCCTGTGCAACCCATAGAAGGTGTTATAGGGTTGCCCTTTTAGTGGAGAGACAACGCGGGCTGGTGGTGAAGGCAAACGCGGGGGAGAACCATGGCTAGACACGTGTGGTGTCGGACATTGACCCCTCTCATCCTCAGCTCTTCTCTTCTCACCCCTACGATGACAAAGCGGAATGTTGAGGAATGCCATTGGGTCTGGGTCATCTGCTTCCTCCTCCTCCTCCTCTTCCCCACTTGCTGGGGAGTCAACTATGTCACGGGGAGCAATGGGGGAGCGATACGCACTCTCCTCACTTGCTTCCAACATAGCGAGGCGACGAGAGACTGGGACAAAGGGTTCCTCCTCGTTCATGTCCGCAATGTCCATCGCACTTGGATGATACTCGTCATCTGAATCATTTTCTGACGATCCAGTGTCACTATCAGGCACATCACTTTCATCAAGCATGGCTAGGGCATCCTCAAGGGTCACTCCCCTGCGTGGGTAACGGCGAGGTAAATCCGACATGATGTAGCACTCACAAGATCTTCAGGTAAACTGACTGTCCCTCACCATGAGCGTCCTTTGTCCCAGGAAGGCTAGACTTGGGCTTGCCAAATATGGCCAACTTCCTAAGGAATATCCCATACCAATCTCAAGCCTCTAGCTTCCATAGGACGAGAGTAAATAAGGTCGAAAGTCGTGGTGAAATAAGCGTGTACACTGTTTACCCCCTCCTCCCGCACATCACCACCCGTGCGGGGGGACTTGGAGGGTTGCCAAGTATGGCCAAGTATGGCCAATATCCTAAGGAATATCCCACACAAATCTCAAGCCTCTAGTTACCATACAACAGGAGTAAATAAGGTCGAAAGTGGCGGTGAATTTTGTGGGTAAACTGGCGCCACTAATACGCCCGTACCCACCCGCGCGACTCTCCTAGGCGGTTGCCAAGTACCGCCACTTTTTCGGCAACACCGTAAGGAATATCCCATACCATTCTCAAGCCATTTCCTACCATAGGAGCCGAGTAAATAAGGTCGAAGTTGCGGACGCAACATATGCGGCGCTGGGGTTAAGCGTTACATATATTGCCGACGCAAACGCTGTGTCGCTGGGGTCCCGTGGGTTAAACATGTGGTCAGGGGGCTTTCAATGCCATAATGAACAGCGAATAAGGAATAGACTGCTAGATGTGATATAAACAAAAAAGCCAAACGAATTCCCATTCACTTCCATAGATATCGCAAACTATTGCTACTGTGTTCGTCCAATAAGGGGAGACTGGCCTTTTTTTCTTTTCTTTTGTTGGTCTATTAATTAATTTATTCATATATTTCTTAGTTTCCCTCGCTAGACCTCCAAGTCAGAAACACTAGACCCCCCTTCAAGATAAATTTATACATTTTTCGGTAGAAAAATGTCCCGGCCGCTTCCTCTTAAAATGTCATGGTCGCTGTCGCTCGCCAGGAAAAATCGACACCTAAATGGCCTTAAAATTGACAATAAAATGGGGTGAAAGGTATTAAAATCGCCAAACTTATGGGCCGAACGTCATAAAATCTGAAAACAAATGGGGCTAAACACGAGGAAGAAGGGGGACCAGAAAAACGGTCTGTCTCTACCTTAATTACCGTAGTTTGGTGTTGATATACCACCGGTTACGCCCCGCACCTTTCACTCCAGCAGTCTTTCTTAAGGGGGGTCACCTGCTTTTTGTTCTCTTTCTCTCTTTCTCTGGTTTGTATCCATTCGGCCCCATTCAGCCAATTGTTTTAAGACTTTTACCCCCATCCAGGTGTCGATTTCATCCTGGCGAGCGGTAACGAGCCAGCATTGTATGATGAAATCCGGCTTCGCCGGAGAAATTTTTCTATCGAAAAATGTACAAATTTAGCTTGCTGTCAAAACAAAAATATATAGATGAGAAAATATTGAAACTTGGATGGGGGTAAACGTCTTAAAACAGTACCGGTAAGCTGAATGGGGCCGAATGGATACAAGCCAAAGAGAGAGGGAGTGCAAGAGAAAAAAAGCGAGGTGACCCCCTTTATCCTTTCCTTTGAACTTTTCCTTGCTCTCACAGTTTGTCTTTCATCTGTCTCGCCTCGCTTTATTCCCTGCTTGAGAACCTTGATCGCTATTTTGCTTTGGCTTTCGTTTCTCATCTGTGTTCTGTATTTTGTAGTGTTCTCTCTCTCTCTCTCTCTCTCTCTCTCTCTCTCTCTCTCTCTCTCTCTCTCTCTCTCTCTCTCTCTCTCTCTCTCACTAACCAACCCATATGTCCCCTACTAACTTCCTAGTCCTGCCACGTTAGTGGCAGGGTAGTAGTTCCCTTTCCAATGTTCCCTTACCCTCTCTAAACCACTGTTTGGACACTTGATCCTCAGTGTTTTGGAGGACAAGCAGCCTAGAAGGGTCACTAGATCTGTTGTTGCTTGATTTCCTTTGTACTCCTTTGTACTCTCTCTCTCTCTCTCTCTCTCTCTCTCTCTCTCTCTCTCTCTCTCTCTCTCTCTCTCTCTCTCTCTCTCGTAATCACTTAGAGGAAAATAACATTCTCAAAGATACTCAGCATGGCTTCAGTAACAAACGTTCCTGCTTGACGAACCTCTTAGACTTCTTCCACGATATCCTCAACCTATATGATGAGAGTAAAGCTGTAGTTATTATATACCATGATTTTCAAAAGGCTTTTAACAAAGTACCCCACAAACGTTTATTAATAAAATTAAGAGCGCATGGAATACAAGGGGGAGCGTTGAGATGCGTTGAGATGGATGGAAAATTGGTTCAGTGAAAGAAAGCAAAGGGTAGTCATAAACGGTAAAGCATCGAAATAGACCAATGTAACTAGCGGGGTAACCCAGGGATCGGTTCTAGGGCCAGTTATCTTCCTAGTTTATATAAATGACATAGATGAGGGTCTCACCTGTACAATCTCAAAATTTGCAGACGATACAAAAATTGCAAATACTGTACTCTCAAATTAGCATGTAGAAGATATGCAAAATAACATAAATAAGCTGTCATGTTGGGCTTAAGCTTGACAAATGAGCTTTAATGTGGATAAATGTAAAGTACTCCATATCGGGACCCGAAATGAGAAAGCAAAATATTCAATGAATGGCACTCAGCTTACGAGTGTAGACAGAGAAACTTATTTTGGAGTAACAATATCGAGTAATCTAAAACCCAGTCCACAATGTTCAGAAGTTGTTAAGAAGGAAAATAAAATAATTCCTCTTTCCTCTCACTAAACATTAGGTTGTTCATAATGCAGTTGGGTCTAAGTACAAT
>JBAKBP010016247.1:0-52489 GCA_037953745.1 Lithodes maja
ATATGTACAGTACAGTATACAGTGTATGTTTTTATTTTTTCCTAAGTTGCCATAGTCTCTCTCCAGTGCCTCCGGGTGTTTTGTGTGGATTGATCTTGATGGTGTTTCTGCACCCTGGTTGGAGACTTCGGCATCTCATATAATAATAATAATAATAATACAAACATGTTTCTACACTTATCCACCCTATGCAACATCTGACAGTAATTAATAAAGCACAGAGCGAGCCTTTTGCGTCCCTCACTAACATAGAAGAAAAAAAAACGTAATGACAGCTGACACATGACTTATTAGCGCCACCGTACAACACAATACAGTACAGTATATGTGAATTTACCTTCTTGCTGGTCACCGGAAGCCCTGTATTGAAGCAGCAAGCCCGATGATGCACGGTGGTGAACCCTCCTTTACCAAGGCTGCACATCATAGTCCTGTAAAACATTATCAATTATTTCATACAGCTGACTCTCGTTTATCTATCTATCTATTGCCGGACGCCGTGATCTCCGAAGGGGTGGCCACAAACGAAACGCCCCCATGCACCTCTGTCAATAAGACTAAGTCATGGGGGAGGAGCCTCAACCCATTAATGTATCTCACAGCTGGTAACAAAATAAGATAATCTTCAAGGACACTAGGCTACATCCGCCTTATTAGAAACAATTTATTTGGGAAAATAGGCTAGGCACCAATAGATTCGCCACATTTTTCTCCATAGCCTATAGTCAGCATGGAGGATTTTCGTTATCAACAAATTGAAAAATACCCACTTCACAGACAAATACACCAAAAATCTAAGTCAAAGCGGGGGTGTGGGGTCGGCAGCCCCCACCTATAATACTAGGATAGGTTAGGTAAGGTTGTTAGGTTAGGCTAATGTCCTTTCAAAGTGGTATAGGCTAGTAAACACTAGGATAGCCTATAGGCTACCCGGTCAGAGGTAAGAAGAAGAAGAGTCCTGCAGTAGTCTCCTTGAATGCTACCCAAAATAAATTACCTAACACCTGGCCGTGAGATACAATATTGGGTTGAGGGGGGTTTTGCCCCCATCAACCCCCATGACTTATCGTCATCATGAAATATATTACCAGCAGGGGCAAATAACAGCAGTCAAATTAGACGCGAATGTACGGTAACTGCGAGCATGACAGCGTGCGGCTATGTAAACAAAGCAGACGGTATGCCCGCTAACATAACTCTTACCACAATTTTCTCATCAATGTTGACATGTACTGCAGGCTATTATTCAGTTGAATATTCCGCCTAGCCTAGACAGGGCTAAAGGAATGAACTTGGTGAAGAGTTCCAAACTACAGCTCTCTTATCAACCTCTTCTATTATACAGTATCGCCACTCTATAATTACCTCATGTTGTCTCACCTTTATAGAACCTCTAATCACTAGTTTTGTTAACCTGTTCCATGTTATTGACAAAACTGATGTACTAAGCTTGTTCTTCTCTATCTTGATTCTTGAATTAAGGGCTGTTTGGGCAAGCCCAATTAACCCTGCCACAGTCCACCACAGGGAAACAATGACAGCAAGCCAAGTTGACCCAAGCACCGCAAGAAGATCTTCATGTGCTGCAAAACACGGTCACAGAGAGCAGGGTCCAGGCCACAGCCCCCTAAGAGGATGGAGAGGGTGAAGATAGATACCCCAAACGAGAGGAGGCTACAGAAAAGAAGGGTCCAATGGAAGTAGAAGTGAGGGCAGAGGAGAATGAAGTGCTCAATCGTCTCTTTTACCGTCCGGCACCATGGGCAGAAGGGGTCAGGACCAGTCTAAAGCCGGCCATACACTTGCAGGCCCAGCCTGTCCGGCCAACGAAAAAGGGCGGAGCTAGAGGCGGCTTTTGTGTGTATGGGGGTGTTTTTCATCCGGCCAGAACTGTTGCAGCGGCCGGATGAAAATCAGTTGGCGCTTGAAAATTCTGTCTGTTGTGGCCTGCCGCCAGTGTGCATGTGGGTGCGTTCAGGCGCGGTCCGCCCCTAGCTCGCCAGTATCAATGTCAGCCTTGTTATTAGAAATTTATTGAGAATGACAACTAGATTACAGAACATCTGTTTATATCTATATGCAATTAACATTATCATTTGTATGTCAATGATGTCACACAACAGAAAAGGTAGACAAAAACCCAATATAAATACTGTAGGTCCAATTAATGCAGGCCTACTCCCTCGTACCTGTCACAACACAATCAACCCTAGTTTATGGTAGACAAGAACCCTTTCCTATCACCTCATTGGATACAAGATTGACGAACCCTTACTATACCACCTAGTAGGCTACATTGGATACAAGACTAACAAAGCATATAGTACAGGTGGGTTAATTAATGTTACCAATATACATCATTCTATCCCAATCTGTTTTTCTTCAATCAATCTTCGCTGGGAAATCCTAAAATTTTGCCCACAAACGGCTCCATCCCAACTCATTATCGGACAACCGACTCATGTTATCGACACGGTGGTCCGACATATACCGTGTATTTTCGTGAGGCGGCATGTGTTTGTGACGAGGCCCCGCCCCTATTTGTTGGCCGGACAGGACGGGCCTGCAAGTGTATGGCCGGCTTAAGGTAGTAGAGGTGGGAGGCCAGACCAACATGGCCAATATGGAGGTGGACCAGGGGAGTGTCAAGGAGGCAGAGAGGGGAGCGGGACCAGGGGTAAGGGGAAGAATTTAGCCTATAGTGACCAAGGGTTGTGCGGGATAGATCCCCCCATAAGGAGGCACCCCACTGGGTCTGGCAATGGGTCTTCTCGTTCTTGTTCTCATTCTTATGAAGCACGAAGTCCATTATTGTCCAACATACGGACGCCCCAGCACCTGGTGAGTTGGCGGCCCGCTTCACTACCCCAGAGTTCTCCCGTGCTGTATCATCTCTTCCCAAGGGCAAGGCTGTGGGCCTGGACATCGTGGCTTATGTGATGCTCCACCACCTTTCATTGGGGGTCCTGATAAGTAATTCTACTATTTTACAACGACAGCTGGCACCTGGGCGTCTTCCCACATCCCTGAAAATGCGCTCCTCCCGTTTCCAAAGCCTGGCAGGGACCTATCGCTACTGTCGTCTTGGAAGGGTATCTGTCTTCTGTCGTGAGTTGGTAAGCTCATGAAAAAGATGATTTGCACACGCTTTACCTGGTTGCTCGAGACTCATTACCTCCTAAATAATGTTTTTTATTGGATTTCGCCTAGGTAGAGGTACGATCGACGTCCTCCTTCAGATGGAGTACCTCATCCATGACACGTCCGCTTAATAAATCCAATACCACTAAACTTTCTTATCCAATAGTTCATGACCAATCCTGTCAAACTTATAACTGCAATGATCCCGGTGTAAAAGTGTTCAAACTTCCTTACCAGAATGAGCTTCGTAGCGCGCGGGGTTTACCCGCAGCGCTACCACAGACATCGGCAATATTCGCTAATTATTAGCAATATCACGGTACATTTGCCTTTGGCAGCGCTGCATATATCTCGCAGGAGATGGGGCGAGACTCTCAGTGCCCCGGCAGACATGCCGAAGAGCAGACAGGAGCCTGGCGCGCTCCCGCTCACTCGCGCTCGTCTCCCCGGGCTCGCCTTCTAAATGACAGCACTGAGAGCCTGGGGGATATGGCCGAAAAACGTTGTAATAGGCTAGCCCTATCTTTATTATTTTAACTGCTAGAGACTTCACACACATCTCAAAACATAGCCCTGTTTCATATCTGTAAACTGGCGTTGAGTAGAGCTCTCTAGGTCAACTCGTTCAGTTGTGATTACGATTTCCGTGGAGAGAGATTCGATGCGATGTTAGCAATATCAGACAATAACAAAGACTTGTTCTTGTTCTCCAAAACAATAACAAAAAAATTCGGACTTCTCCTTCTTGTTTTGGAAGGTGCGCGTCGCTCCGACCGGTTTGTTTACATATGGTTCGACGCACAGCTTTCAAACCACGCTTAATAGGCTTTCAAGCTTACGGATTTTAAAATGACACCCGGGCTCCTGCCCATCTGCCGCGGTGTAATTTTAAAATGACAACCGGGCAGGAGGGGTTAATGGGATTTAAATTTCAGTAAATTGCCATGGCGTTTTTTAACAGCTCCCGCAGTGAAAGACTTAAGCAACACTTCAGAATACGGGTCCAGGTCACGGTATTGACTTGCTGTATCATCGACGTCTTTTAGGAAGAGGATGAGCCATCTGATAACATATGAATCAGGTGGCTCCAGTAGCCAGATAGACTACTTCCTTATCAGCAAATATGACAGGAAGTGGGTTAGAGACGTTAAGATCATACCAGGTGAAGAATGCATCCCCCAACACAAGCTTCTAGTATGTGATATGTGCCTAGGTAGAGTTCCTGTTAGGAAGAAAGTTCATTTGCCAAAAAGGAAAGTATGGTTGTTGGAAAAAGAGGAGTACAGAGACAGATTCCACAACGAAATGATGGAAATCGAAAGGAGAATGGGCGTTAGGCCAGCACTTTATAGAGCGCAGCCTCCTCGATACCACAGACAAAGTCTGTGGCAAAACAAAGGGGCCACCTAGACATAAGTTCTCCTGGTGGTGGAACAATGATGTTGAAGCGGCAGTTAGAGAGAAGGAAGGTGGCAGCAAGGAAGAATACCTGTCCGCCAAACGAAATGCTAGAAGAGAGGTCTACAGGGCAAACAAAACCATACAGGATAGCATAATAGAACAAGTTTGCAGCACTAATAATACCAATGGAGTTTATAAATTAGCTAAGAATGTAAGGGACAGTAGCCAGGACGTCGTAGGTGTAAGATGTATAAATAATGACACTGGTATGACTGCTTGCACAGAAAAAGAAATCAGAGAGGCGTGGAAGGAGCATTATGAAAGACTGCTTAATGTGGAGTTTGAATGGAACAGGGAACAGCTCAGCACTGTAGTCCCAGTACAAGGCCCTCTGCCTTTGATAGGGTACGACGCTGTTAAAAGTGCTATAGATAAAATGAAGTCAGGAAAAGCCGTTGGGAGCTCCGGCATTGTCGCTGAGATGTTAAAAGCAGCTGGAGATACTGGGGTAAAATTGGTCACAGAGTTGATTAATGCTATCATAAAGGAGGAAAACATTCCCGATGCTTGGCAGGAATGTATTATAGTAAATATATATATAAAGGCAAGGGTGACTCCTTAGACAGGGGAAACTATCGGGGTTTGAAAATGCTCGATCAAGTCATGAAAGTCAGCGAAAGGGTCTTTGAATGCTTGATCAAGGAAAGTGTTGCTATCAGCGACATGCAATTTGGATTTATGCCGGGACGTGGCACAACTGATGCTATCTTCACTCTTAGGCAAATGCAAGAGAGGTACTTAGAGAAAAACAGGGAGTTATACCTAATTTTTGTAGATCTGGAGAAGGCCTTCGACCGGGTGCCCAGGGAGGTAGTGCAGTGGGCTATGAGAAAACTTGGAGTAGAAGAGTGGTTGGTGCGTGTGATAATGAGAATGTATGAGGGGTCACGGGCAGTAGTTAGAGTAAACGGGGGCCCGAGTGAAGAGTTCCCAGTTAAAGTTGGCGTTCACCAAGGCTCAGTTCTGAGTCCATTAATGTTTGTATTAGTCCTGGAGGCTCTGTCAAGGGAATTTAGGACAGGACTCCCATGGGAGATGTTATATGCAGATGATCTAGTTCTATTCGCAGATAGTGCGCAGGAAGCAGAGGCGAAGTTCAAAAGATGGAGGGAAGGTATGGCAAATATGGGTCTAAGAGTTAACATAGATAAAACAAAGGTCATGATTAGTGGAGTAGGGCATGGAGCTATGGAAAGAAGCGGCAACTATCCATGCGCAGTATGTGTGAAGGGGGTGGGATGTAATTCAATTCAATGTTGTGTCTGTAGTGACTGGGTACACAAGAGATGTAGTGGAGCTAGAGGACCTTTGACAAGAATCATAGACTTTGAATGTGCAGTGTGCAAGGGAGATCTTGTATTAAAAATGACCCTCCTGGCAGTGTTGATTTCGACAGTGTAACGCTGGAGTGTGTGAAAAAGTTCTGTTACCTGGGCGATACAGTTTCTGCTGGAGGTGGCGCTGAAGCTAGGCTCCATTGCTAGAGTCAGAAGTGGCTGGGGAAAGTTTAGAGAGCTGTTGCCACTCCTGACCATGAGAGGGCTCCCACCCCACCTTAAAGGGAAGGTGTATACCTCGTGTGTTAGGAGCGTGATGACCTATGCCTCTGAGACGTGGCTGGTTAAAGCGGAGGAGGTCAATAGAATGGAACGGAATGAGAAGAGAATGGTGAGATGGATGTGTGGGGTTAATCTTAGGGACAGGGTATCGAGCGAGGAATTGAGATGGCGTCTGGGCATTAGGAGTATCAGTGAAGTGATGTGCACGAGCCAACTTGGTTGGTTTGGACATGTGGAGAGAATGGATGATCAGAACTGGGTGAAGAAATGCCGGACTGAGAACTTGGGGGGAGCTGCGCGTAGGGGTGGACCTATAATGACGTGGGCTCGGGTACTCCGGTCCGATCTCAAAATAAAGAACTTGACAACACAGGCGGCCCTTGACAGGACCGCCTGGAAAGCTGCCATTTAGGACGTGAGACTGATACCACAGTTTCTCTGGACAAACGGTCTTTAAACTTGTATGTATGTATGTATGTATGTATGTATTTTCTTATTTATTCTAGCTACATTTTGACGATTTTGTGCAGTTTAAGAAGTATCTGTGGTAGTAAAACGGATTATGTGAGATAATTCAAACCTGTTAAATTGCCTAAGGCCCCTTTAAAACTTAATAAAACCATGTAATAGTAGCCAGAATAAAGTTAAAAGGAGGTCACCGGTAATGAATGGGTTAACGGGATAGTGCTTGTTTTTTGGTCCATATACTGTATATATTTATTTATAAATTTTTTAGTTTCCTCGTTAGACCTCCATCAAGCTTAACCCTCCAGACCCGGCGCCCTTAGCTCGCGACTGTACTGTGGTACCGTTTTTTTTTACGATTATTGGGCTATGTTCACTCACCTGTAACTCAATAAATATGGCATGTATTGTTATGAATAAAATAATAAAATGTTCCACAAACTTTCGTCTCTAGATTGCCGTTGATTAGAGGTCTCTAGCCCCACTGGTTGCATAATGGCGAGCGTGGGAAGTAGAGTGATTTTCGGCGGCAAATTCTTCCTGTGTTCGGATGCGTCGCCCCGGCCACGGCTACCACGCACCTAGCCGCTCGTCGCGTCAGAGTGTTTACCTCCCATAGACGATTTTAGTGTTTGATATTGACAATGTGATGTTTATTTGATATTTTTATAGTTATTTTGAGGCCAATTATATAAAGTATGTGTATTAGGGTATCACTGTCACTAATATTGCTAATTTTCACTCGATACCGTACGTTTTATTGGTAATTGAGGTAGATTATTGTAATATTAGGCACTGATTATTCGTTATCACAGGTGTTTATTATACTTTGGCCATCAAATATTAGGTCTTGTGTCACTTTCACTTTGGTAAATAATTATGCTTTAGAGAGTGTCACTGTCACTGATAATACCCATTTTCACTGGATACCGAACGTATATTTAGTAATTGAGGTAGGTTATTGTTATATTAGGCACTGATTATTCGTTAGCACAGGTGTTTATTATACTTTGGCCATCAACTATTAGGTCTTGTGTCACTTTCACTTAGTTATATGCTTTGTAAACGTTTTATATACAATTTATTGTCTTTTTTCACTGATTTCTATATTTCTATAGGTTCTAATCATATGAATGTCACTTATTATATACATTTATGAGTCACTTTCACATATTATTATGGTGTTATTGTATTTGTATCAATTTTCTCATAATACATTTGACTTTTGTATTACAATAAATTGTTTTACTTCCACTTATTGCCTATATATATATACATATTGTCACTGTCTTTGGTACTTTCACTATGATTAGAACTCTTGCTTGGAGTGGTAATCAAAGAAGCACCCTTCAGCACAGAGTGGCACCTTGCACTCCACACACTCCATGGTGGACTTTTTCTCTGACCTCGCCCTCAGCCTGGTGTTGTAGCAGACATGGCACTGCTTCTGCTGCTTTCTTCATTCTGCTGTCAGAGGCAGGGAAATGAGCCTGTGCATATTCATGTAATATGCACAGTGCAAGCGGTCAGTAGCGGCGGGCCCAGCATTGCCACTGCCCTCTGTGGCGTACCATACTTCTCCAGGAGCTCCTTCAACACCTGCTTTTGGAACCTCCGCAGGCTATTGAACTTCCTGGGTGTGTTCTCATTCCGAAGCTTGTATATATTGTAGGCATTCAGAATGGACATGTCCACCATGTGCAGAAAGAACTTTTTGTACCATCTGCACGAGGTACGCAGACAGTCAATGAAGACTATCTGCATGTCGGACTTGTCCACCAGCCTCTTGTTGATGTTGTAGTCCATGACAGCATCGGGCTTGGTCACCCTGGCCTGGGTGCGGCGATCCACCTTGCCTGTCTCCACCATTTCCCCCTTGTGGATGGTGCTCAGGAAGTTGACCTTCCGTTGGTCGTGCCAGTGGACAGCCAGAATGGGCCCCAACTTCTTCCGGAACACATCGCCTTTCTTGGTCTTTAGAGGGAAAGGTGGCATGCCCTTCCTTCTCCCTCGTACTGTGCCTACAGTCCCCGTCTTGCGCTCATGGAGGTACTTTGAGAGAGTGGGGACGTGTAGTAATTGTCTGTGTAGAGGACGTGATTCTTGTGAAAGTAGCGGTCTATCATGGCTTGCACCACTGATCCGCCAAAGCCAATGAGGGGTCCACAAGCAAGTCCCCTTCCTTCCCGCTGTAGACCAGGAAGTCCAGGACATAGCCAGTTCGGCACTCGCACAGCACAAAGAATTTTATGCCAAAGCGATGTCTCTTTGAGGGGATGTACTGCCGGAAGCTGAGCTTTCCCCAGAACAGCACAAGAGACTCGTCAATGAGCGGAAGGGCTTGAAGTAGGAGGAGAAGCGGTGTCGCATCATCTCGTACAACGTCCTAATCTTCCACAGCTTGCCTGGGCAGTGGACGTCGGTGTTGGTGACAAGATGGAGCGCTGCGAGGATGTCAAGGTACCGGTCGCAAGACATATATTTCCCGAAGGCAGGGGTGGATATGAGATCATTGGTGATCCAATAGTCAGGCAACATATGCTTCTTGACATGAGGCATTAGCATGGGGAGTGCCAGGATGACCATGAACTCATGATGAGTCACTGGAGTCCACTGCCTCATGTGGCCCTTGGTCACCTTGTCAAACATGTGGACCTGGAATTAGTGCTGCTTGTTTGTCTCCTTGATGACAAATCCGGTAACCTCCTCATCAAAAAAGGCCTCAAAAAGCTCATGTGGTGGAGCATTGGGGCCTGCGGGAATATTGGGGGTAATTCCGGCGACGAGGAGATCCAGCTGGTGGCCCAGCACGCCCATGGCCAACTCGGGAGGCGCGCGCCGTAGGATGGCCAGGGCGGGCCACAGCACGACGCCTCCGGGCGGAGCGGATGGGTTGAGGGTTGTCCATGTAGTCGTCGTCGTCATCAGAGTGGTCATCTTGCCCTGACGGTGGACCTATATAGTCATGGCCAGAGTCATCTGTAAGGTGCCCTTTATCGTCAGTGTCCCCCACATAATCTGGCGGGCAACAAGTGATGCGTGGGCGGCGTGCGGAGGGGCGAGGTGAGGAAGGAGTGGCAGGTGAGGCTATATCCCCCCTGAGGTTCTGGGCTCCTTTGCCTGCGACGAGTGGCAGGAAGCAATGTTCCACTGTCACTAGGCCCAGGTATTGGTGATGCGAGCTCAAAAACTTTGTCAGGCACACATGTTGAAGGCTGAAGAGGTGGGGAGGACCGTGGGAAAAGTTGCGCGGGCGTATGGCTGGGGCCGGCAGGGTTGGACGTCGAGGGAGCCTCGAACAAAGCCCGCCTAGTTTACTGTCCTTTTTTCACATATTTCCTGCCTTTCCCCTTTTCGGCAGCAGTATGTCTCCTGTCGGGAGACCTAGGAGGCAAATAGGCCGAAAGTGGGGGGTCCTCAACCTTTGGTAGTGGTGGGGAAGAATGGGGGGCGCCCGGGTCATCTTGGGTGGCTTGGGTAGATAAGGGAGAAAATGGTGGGCGAGATGAGTCACCACACTCACCCTTACTCACAGCCTCATCCTCACCAAGTCTTTTGGCCTCTTCCCTGGCTACCGCGGCCGCCTTTTCAAGTACCTGCTTCTTATAAAAGCGTAGCTTGAAAGGCGATTTATCTGGCGAAGGGCTTGGAGTCGTGTCACTCAAGCGAAACTTGGAGAGTGACCTTGAACTCTCCCACTCACTCACTTTCCCCACTTCACTTTCTTCAGCTAAAACAGCTTCCGGGTAAGCTGTTACATCACCTTCATCACTCTCATGTTCACTCGCAAATCCCCTAAATTGCGTACCATTGTCACTGTCATCGCCATAATCACTAGCCTTATAATTAGCCGATTTATCACTGTCTTCATCATCAACATTATGTTCTCCTGCAGCACGCTCATAAACTCTCAATGTCTCCTCAATACCTCCGGGAGATAACACATTTAGGCGGTGTCGTCTGCGTAAGACGCGACGAGCTTGGGCGGGCGTCGTAGGGAGCACGGTATCGGACACAGCTGAATCACTATTTTGCGTACTATCCATGATGGCGTCGGGGTAGAGACTGTCGTCGTGGCGTAGTTCACGTGTGGTGGCACCGTCTACCACCCACAACAAAAAAAAATACGCGCGCCATTCGAAAGCACGTACGCAAGCACCCGGAGCCTCAGAGCCCTACTGAGTTGCGCGGGGGGTGTTTGTTATGGGTTTCTCAGAGCCCAACCGGGTCTGAAGGGTTAAAAAAAACCTAGACCCCCTTTCAAGATAAATTTGTAAATTTTACGGTAGAAAAATGCCGGTTCCTTTTAAAACTACAGGCTCGCTTTTGCTCGCCAGGAAAAAAATCGATCCACCTTGCCAGTCTCGATCATTTCCCCCTTGTGGGTGGTGGTGAGGAGGTTGACCTTCCACTGGTCGTGCCAGTGGATAGCCAGAATGGGCCCCGACTTCTTGCAGAACACATTGCCTTTCTTGGTCTTCGGAGGGAAAGCTGGCATGCCCTTCCTTTTTCCTCGTACTGTGCCTACAGTCCCCGTTTTGCGCTCGTGAAGGTACATACTTGGAGAGAGTGGGGGACATGTAGTAATTATCCGTGTAGAGGACGTGATTCTTGTGGAAGTAGCGGTCCACCATGGCTTTCACCACTGCTCTGCCAAAGCCAATGGTGGTGTCCGCAAGCACGTCCCCTTCCTTCCCACTGTAGACCAGGAAGTCCAGGACATAACCAGTTTTGCAGTCGCACAGCACGAAGAATTTGATGCCAAAGCGATGTCTCTTTGAGGGGATGTACGGCCGGAAGTGGAGCTTCCCCCGGAACAGCACAAGAGACTCATCAATGACAACCTTCCGGAAGGGCCTGAAGAATGAACTGAACCGTTGTCGCATCATCTCGTACAAGGTTTGTATCTTCCACATCGGAGACAGAGGGTACTGGTGAATGGAATAGGCTCGGGGTGGAGGGAAGTTACAAGTGGGGTACCTCAGGGATCTGTGTTGGGACCACTACTGTTTGTTATGTTTATCAACGACTTACCTGAAGTTATAACTAATGGAAGTGAGATATATACATTTATGCGGATGACACCAAGCTGGATAGAAGAGTGAGGAGTAAGGTAGATGTGGAGGGCATGAAGGGATGGTCTGAACATTGGTTAATGCCTTTTCATCCAAAAAAAATGCAAGTACATGCGGATTGGGACAAGCAAGACAGACAAGGTGGGATAGAGTATGTATGAAGCGATGGAGGAAGTGAATGCAGAAAAGGATATAGGAGTAGTGATAGACAATAAGTTAAATTTCTCAGAACATTTAGCGGAAAAGATAAATAAAGCCAAGAGAATTGTAGGGATGATTAAGGGGCGGTTACACATGCCCGAGTTGCCCGAATCGGTGACAAAAGTTGCTCCGTGGAGCAACTATTGCGCCCCAAGCAACTTTTTCGGGACCCATTTATCACCCGAATAGGGCAACTTTTGCGTCCCGAACGTACGGGACGCATCGCCTGTTGTGGCAACTATAAATATGGGTTGCATGCAATAGTAGTAATGTGATGACTATATATATGATGTGCAAGCATTAATATACTATAATCATGCTTAATCCTTAAATATATATTTCATTACAGTATACTATTCAATATATTGGGATGAGATAAAACGGTTTAATCAAGAAGTAGGCTACAGTACGAATGCACAACTTCATGTTTCTACAAATACAATATATTTGGGCAAGAATGGGAAAAATCTTCCCTAAAGTGATTAAATGTAACACATAGGCCTATCGGTTATTATAACCAACTTACAATTATACTTTGAAACAGTAAACGATAATGTTGTTATAACTAAATATGAGTAGCTTCGTTACTTCAATGGTTAGCCTAATACTTATTCCTTCAATATTACAAATTGTGTATTCTGTAGGCTTTGTAATTTTGATCAAATATCATATAAGCATTATAGGTTCGGTTAATGCGACGTGGTACTCTAGTACTCTTTAAATAAATTAGTAGCCTAAATATACAGTAGGCGGTAATAATGTTTGACGTGAATTAGTAGGCTATGTCGTGGGTCTTCTGTGGGCCTATTAATATATATTAATATATATTCCATATACTGTATATATATAATAAACAATATAAGTTTCAATATTTATGAAATACTGGGTGCGAAGGGAATTTTTCTGTCCTGAAAACTCCCCAGGCCCACTTAGGGTCAACCTTTCCTGGTGCCTGGCGCGGGGCTCGAACCTCTGAAGGGAGTTTAACCCTCCTAAAAACCCACAGGTTTTGAGATGCCTTGGGTGGGGTTCGAACCCTGGTTAGTGACCATGGCCCCTAGGTCAACCAGGCCCGCGCGCTAACCCACTGTACTACCACGGACGTACAAAAGTATAGTAACCTTAGTCCGATTTGTAAGAACCAAGTGATAGTCTCGTGGTGATTCACGTGATGAGTTTATTGGACTTCCCATCAACGACTATTTTACACTATACCTGACGTCAACTCGGGTAGTACATTATTGGGGTTGCGGGATATTTTCGAGGGCATTACAATTTATAATGATAATGTGATAGGTGATATCCATACCTTAAGAACTATAAATACCACGTGGAACACATAAATTCGTACATATAATACAAGTAAACACAAGCAAGGGAAGAAATGCCTTCACTGCCTATTTTAAATGTGTAATACGTAAAGCATGGCCTGTGATTGGCTAAGCTGCTTTGCCGGGCGAGCCCGAGCCAGTCAGTCTACACTCTCGCTTACTTTTTGAGTTATCGTTTCTTTATCTTGCTTGTGTTTACTTTATGATATATACGTTTTTATTGTGTCCTGTAATATTTAATAGCTCTTTAGATTCGGATAGCATTGTAATTTATTAAGTAATCATTGAAATTACTTTAACATATCTAGTTTAATGAATAACTAAGTAACAATACAGATACTAAATAAATGATCAGGGTACTGATAAGATAGCCAATCACGAGGGTGCTGCTGCTTCCACTGACTTTCACTTTTACCGACAGGATTCATGTGGCTTGTTTTAGGTAATAGCGAGCAATATAGTCACACTTACCTTGGTTTATATACATGCTCAGCTTTATCATAGGGATTGTGATGTATTTACAACAGACTGAAAGCTAAAACGGCCGAATTAAGACCAATTAATTTTGAAGTGAGAACGAAAGAGTGTACGTGAGATAGTGCCATTAAAATCTGTGCTACGAGCAAGTCTGCCATGTGTAACCACTTTTTTGGGGTCTCAAAAAAGTTGCCCGTAGCGGTGACAAAAGTTGCTTGGGTGGCAAAAATTTGGGCATGTGTAACCGCCCCTTAACACCTTATGAGCGGCCTAGGCGGTATATAATATGTAGCCACCAGCGGGGTGTTTTTAGCCAAAATAGGGCTGTTTACGTGATCATTTTCATGCCTAAATAAGACCCAGAACTTAAAACAAGTATCTATCCCTGAAAGGGCATAAACAGAGCTTTCCAATGACACCATAACGATCCTTTAATGATGGCTAGTTTTCTTGCAACAACCGCGCAACACGAGTGCAAAAAGCATGTAATTCGGCACTTTCCCCATACAATTCCGTATATAGCGAGTGAGAGAGGGAGGGAGGAGGTGGGATTCGTGTCAGTAGGTTCGCCGCGGTGGTCTGGAGCAGTCATACGCTTGCTACTCTCCTGCCACCACTTGTCTCTCTCTCTCAGCAACATTACGTGCTGAAATTGCCACACGACCTATGTCGAGCGCCGCCAGATAGTCCAGATTTATTATACTCGACTTATGTTGCGCCCCGACAGTTATGGGTTAAGGAGGACATTCGTGTCAATGGATGAAGAAATCTTCAGGAATCTCTATACAGCGCTGGTTAGGCTGCACCTGGAATATGTGAACCAGGTGTGGGCTCCATATATGGTAAAGGATATAGAAGCAGTGGAGAAAGTGCAGAGGAGAGCTAGCAAGCTGGTACCAACGTTGAAGAACGCAGACTATGAGCAGAGGTTGAGGACACTGTGACTTCCGACACTGGCATATAGGAGAAAGAGAGGGGATATGATAGAGACTTTTAAGATAGTGTCAGGAAAGTATGATGAGGATGTGTGTGAAGGTATCTTCTTGATGCGGGAGGGAACAAGAACGAGAGGACACTCTAAGAAAATTTACAAGGAAAGAAATAGGCTTGAAAAGGCAAAGAACTCATTTTGTGATAGAGTGGTAAATGAGTGGAACGCACTGCCCCAGTATGTAGTCGATTCAGAATCAGTAAGGAAGTTTGAAAGTAATCTTGACAAAGCATGGGGAAGACAAGATTTGAAGTTTGATTACAAAGCAAAAATACAGAATAGTAAAAATGTTGCGTCTGCTACCGCCGCCGCCAACACCGTGAATGACCGCAGCAGTGCAAGTACTGGCACTGAGCTGGATACACAGGCCTAGTTAGCCTTTTTCCAGAGGATCTACTGTAAGAAACTGTAAGAAACAGCTTGTCTGGGCGGTGTACATCGGTGTTGGTGACGAGACACTGAACGACCGCAGCAGTGCAAGTACTGGCACTGAGCTGAATACACAGGCCTAGTTTGCCTTTTTCCAGAGGATCTACTGTAAGAAACTGTAAGAAATGGAGCTGGGCGAGGATGTCGAGGTACCGGTCGCGTGACATATACTTCCCGAAGGCAGGGGTGGATATTAGATCATAGGTGATCCAATAGTCTGACAACCTATGTTTATTGACATGAGGCTCAAATTGAATGACAACAAGACGGAGATTGTAGTCATTAATGGTAATTTGAGAAATAGTGTCCATGAAGATTTTGGATGTCTAGAATTCGGTGAATCACAGCTCCAGCCTTTGGAATCAGTGAAAAACTTGGGCGTTGTATTCAACAAAAATCTGAACTTTAAGAATCATATTAATAGTGTCGTGAAGAGTTCTCACCTTTACATTCGTAACCTTTATGCTATAAGGAAGTTCTTGAGCAAGGAATCTCTTTTGACCCTCATTCATTCATTTGTTATATCTAGAATTGATTACTGTAATTCATTGTTCATTGATCTACAAAATGTTACTTTGAAGGAACTCCAGTCTGTTCTTAATAGCTGTGCTAGACTAATATTTTCACTTCCACCCAGAACACCCACCACATTATCTAATAGATCTACACTGGCTTCCCATCAAGGCCAGAATAGAGTTTAAAGTGTGCCTACTGACATTTAAGGTGCTGAGGTTTGGTGAGCATAAGTATTTGTTGGATCTTCTATTTCCAACACATAATGAGTCAAATGTGAATTTACGTAATGGTGATGACCCATAATGCCTTTATGAGCCCAGAGCCAATGTGAGCGCTCGTGAATCCACTTGGAGAATTGGCACTTGAACAAATAAAATACCAGCATATTATTATTATTATTAAGCATTGTCAGTGCCAGGAAGACCATGAACTAGGCATGAGTCACATCGGTCCACTGCCTCATGTGGCCCTTGGTCACCTTGTCAAATATGTTGACCTGCATCTGGTGTTGCTTGTAAGTCTCGTTGATCACGTAGCCTACCACCTCCTCATCAAAAGAGGCCTCAAAAAGCTCATGTGGTGAAGCATTGGGGCCTGCGGGAAAATTGGGGGTAATTCCTGATCCCTCCTGTGCCTCACCAAAGATGGCACCTCCGGGTTATATTCTTCACCGTCAGCCAGGTCTTCCCACTGAAAGACCGAGAATGGGTCTTGGCGACGCACACGAGCACGCCCACGAGGCACTGTGGGTGGCCCAGCACGCCCACAGCCGACACGGGAGGCGCGCACCCTAGGGCGGGTAGGGCGGCCCCAAGGACGCCCACTTATGGCGCGGATGGGTTGAGGGTCGTCCACATATTCGTCGTCAGAGTAGTCATCTTCCCCTGACGGTGGCACCAAATAATCATGGCCAGAGTCATCAGTCAGGTGTCCTTCCTCGTCAGTATCCTCCGCATAATCTGGCGGGGAACGATGGATGCGTGGGCGGCGTGCGGGTGGGCGAGGTGGGGAAGAAGTGGCAGGTGAGGCTATGTCTCCCCGAGGTTCTGGGCTTCTTTGCCTGCGACGAGTGGTGGAAAGCAGTGTTCCACTGTCACTAGGCACTGGTGATAAGGGCTTCAAAATATCATCAGCCACACCTGTTGATGCCTGGAGAGTTGGGGAGGACCGTGGAAAAAGTTACAGGTGGGGATGGCTGGGGCTGGCAGGGGTGGACGCCGCGGGGACCTCGAACAAAGCCCGCTTAGCTTGCTTGCCCTTTTCGATTAATTTTCTGCCTTTCCCCTTTTCGGCAGCAGTATTTCTCCTGTCGGGGGACCCAGGAGGCAAATAGGCCGAAATTGGAGGGTCCTCAACCTTCGGCAGTGGTGGGGGTGGTGGGGAACAATGGCGGTCGCCCGGGGCATCTTGGGTGGCTTGGGTAGATAAGGGAGACAAAGGACGGGCAAATGATGAGTCACCACGCTCACCCTCACTCACAGCCTCATCTTTCTTACCTAGCCTTTTGGCCTCCTCCCTGGCTTCCGCAGCCGCCTTTTCCAGTATTTGCTTACTATATAAGCGTATCTGGTAAGTCGATTTAGCTGGCGAAGGGCTTGGAGTGGAGTCACTCAGGGGAAACTTGGAGGTTGATCGCGAACTCTCCCACTCGCTCACTATCCCCACTTCACTATCTTCACCTTCAGGCTCTACATCACTGTCATGTTCACTTTCAAAGCCCTTGAACTGAGGATCTTTGTCAGTGCTCTCGTCACCATACACACTCGATGCATAATTAGACGACTTTCCACTGCCTGGCTCAGCAACATCGCTATCATGATCACTGCCAGCTATATCGAGCATTCGCAAGGTTCTTTCAATTCCTCCAGGAGAAAGAATATCCCTTCGGAGAGGCCTTCGTGTAATACGACGAACAGGGGCGGGCGTCGTAGGAGGCACGAAATCGGACACAGCGGAATCGGTTTTTGGCGTACTATCCATGATGGCGTCAGGGTAGAGACTGATGCTATGGCGTAGTTTGAGCATGGTGGCGCTGCCTACCACTCGACAACAACAAAAAATTACGCGCGCATTTCGAAAGCAATAATGCAAGCAACGGTGCTCAAGAGCCCATCCGGTCTCCACAGCGCGAGTATGTTATGGGTGCCTCAGAGCCCAACCGGGTACCGAGGGTTAAAGACTTCCCAATGCTTCTTAGAGCTCAGCTATAGGAGACAATCAAAAGAGAGTGTCATACTGGAGCTATATTGTTTGAAAACTTAAGGAGAGCCCACCTCGCTTTTTTTCTCTTCTCTCACTCTCTCTTTGGCTTGTATCCATTCGGCGCCATTCAGCATACTGTTTTAAGACATTTACCCCCATCAAGGTGTCAATATTTTCCTGGGGAGTGGTAGCGAGCCAGCATACATTTATTGTTTTTGTACATTTTCGATAGAAAAATTTCTCCGGCGAAGCCGGATTTCTCCATACAATACTGGCTCGCTATCGCTCGCCAAGAAGAAATCAACACCTGGACGGGGATAAACGCCTTAAAACAGTTGGCTGAATGGGGCCCAATGGATACAAGCCAGGGAAAGAGAGAAAATGAGAGAAAGATAAAAAAAAAAAATCCCAATGCTTCTTAGAGCTCAGCTATATGATACAACAAAACAGGGAGTCAAACTGGAGCAATATTGTTTGAAGACTTAAGGGGAGACAGATCTTTTTTTTTGGGGGGGGGGGTCTATTAATTCATATATTCCTTAGTTTTCTCCCTAGACCTCCATCAAGCTTAGAAAAACACCCCAAGACCCCCCTTCAAGATAAATTTGTACATTTTTCAGTAGAAAAATGTCGCGGCCAAAGGCCATTTCCTCTTAAAATTTCAGGCTCGCTTTCGCTCGCTAGGAAATAATCGACACTTAAAGTGTACGAAAAGTCTTAAAACTGACAACGAAATGGGGCAAAAGGTGTTAAAATCGGCAAACTATTGGGCTTATAATCTAAAAAAAATGGGGCTAAACATGAGGGGAGAAGGAGGTCCAGAAAAACGGTCTGCCTCCCCTTAATTGAATATGAGAAGAAATACAGAAAATTAACATGGAATAGCATTGTACTGTATTGGCCAATTTTATCACTTTCAAAGACATCATTATTTTGAACTATAAACCATAATTTCATCTAAAGGGGGGTGACTTGCTATTTTTCTCTCTCTCTCTCTTTGGCTTGTATCCATTCAGCCTACTGTTTTAAGACGTTTATCCCCCTCCAGGTGTCGACAGCAGGCTAAATTTTTTACATTTTTCGATAGAAAAATGTCTCCGACGAAGCCGGATTTCTTCATACAGTACAATGCTGGCTCGCTTTCGCTCGCCAGGAAAAAATCGACACCTGGATGGGGATAACAGTCTTAAAATAGTTTGCTGAATGGGGCAGAATGGATACATCCCTGAGAAAGAGAGAAAACGAGAGAAAAAAGCAGGTGACCCCTGGACATATGGACATGGCCCGGTTTTCTATACCACTTTCTCCCTCATGTTTAGCCCCATTAGTTTTCAGATGTTCAGATGTTTGCCCCATTAGTTAGTTGATTTTAAGACCTTTCGCCCCATTTCTTCGTCAATATTTAGACCTTTCGTGCTATTTAGGTGTCGATTTTTTCCCTGCCGAACGATAGTGAGCCTGTAATGTTGGAAGAACCGGCCTTCGGCCGCAACATTTTTCTACCGACAAATGTACAAATTAATCTAGAAGGGGGTAATGGATGTTTATTTTTAAATTTGATGGAGGTCTAGGGAGGAAACTAGAAAAATAAGGAATACATGCACAAATCGCCCAAAAAGTGAACCATCCCCCCTTAACCCCCTGTAACAAAACAAACGCTACAAGGCCAAACAATAAATAAGGTATAATCTATATTAGTCTATAGTTTGTATAGTCTATAGTTGTACCCCTAAGCTTGTGATCGTCCAGGTGTAGTTTACTGTAACAATAGACAGAAATATATATAATCTAATTTATTCATCTCACTCCCAATACCAAACACCTCTCAATGAAATTAATGAAAGCATGTGATCCACCCGAGATTCGAACCTGGGTTACCACATACAAATCTTAAACACTAACCATTACACCATCAAGTACATGACTACAATTTTATATCCATTTGTGGAATACTGGATATCAATCTAATAAACAATAATTAATACACGCTAGATTTACTGCCTTGAAGAAACAATTACAAATGCATAGTGAAACAAATCGATAATTTATGTTACGATCTTACAGTACAGTACTGTACTGTATCATATTGGACGATTACTATTTAAAGACGCTACACTGGGTTTTAATAATTACCTTTGCTTTGTGAATATTGTACTTCATAACGAGAACATATCGCAATTGTTTAATCTATCTATCTTTTGCCTGACGCCGTGATCCCCGAAGGGGTGGCCACGAACGAAACGTCCTATGCACCTCTGTCCCCAGTCAGTCGACGCCCCTCCGCCCAACCAGCACCGCCTTCATCCATATACTTTTTCCACTCCATCCTTCCACCTCTCCCTCTCTGTCCTTCCACCTCGCTCTCGTACACTCTCTTAGTAATTCTCTCGCTTCCCATACGTTCCATATGGCTGAACCATCTCAATGCTTAATGTAATCCCAATAATGTATCCAAGAAACTTAAGCAAGCATGAGAGAGTTAAGTATACTACATATTTTGTACTAATGCAGCATGAATTACAGTTGGCGGTGTGTATACACCATATGAGGAGGAGCACTTATTGACGTTTCGCAGATAGCTTCTCGCATGACCTGAAGAAGCTATCTACGAAACATTGTCAATAAAGTGCTCCTCCTCATATGGTTGCTTAATAAATCTTATTCGTCAACAGTTACTGGTTTGAATATAGGCAAGAAATTAGCTATATATATTTTTCAATGATTTTAAGGGGGATGGTTGGTACTGTATATTCATTCTGTCAACTTTTCAAACTTATTTCAACAGTTGGCAGTGTGTCGGCCAAGGATGTGGATGATCGCCTGGTGAGTGCTACCAGTGCCAAACTTCACCGCTGGCTGTGGAGAGTATACGCTGCTGCTACCCAGTGGTTTAACTCTCACACTGATAACAACCACACAACACATCGCACACTAACACTCAACGTCGATAGTCTAAGCAGTAATGAACCTACTGGGGATACTGATGTAGATATTATTGATAACCAAGATTCTACAAATATTGGGAAGCCCTTTATTAACCCATGAAATCCGGAAGGCCTCAAATGAGGCTAAACAAGAAAATGGCAGGAATCCGGGAGGTCTCATACGAGGCTTAAATACGCGGCTAAAAAGCACCACCAAAATCATCATAACACGGCAATCACTTGTCGTAACGATGTTATCTCAACGGCAGTCTACAGACAACAAAAAGTTCTACAATTTGCAATAGAGTTGACTGCTCTAGGTGGTCTCAATCAGTAGCTACTGAATTATGAAGCTTGCCTTTACCCAAATGGCCCCGGACACACTGATCGCGATCATATGAGGGCCTCCCGGATTTCACGGGTTAAACACTCAAATGGTGAGAAAAGTCAGTGAAGATATTATATTAAGAACGTAAATACTGGTTTTTCTTGCACTGATGAGCGTATTTATTTCATCATTTCCGGTCTATATGATC
This sequence comes from Lithodes maja, assembly GCA_037953745.1. NCBI lineage: Eukaryota > Metazoa > Arthropoda > Malacostraca > Decapoda > Lithodidae > Lithodes > Lithodes maja. The sequence continues at coordinate 21,309 of JBAKBP010016247.1, forward strand.
TGTGCCCCATGAATATTCTTGCCTCTCACTTAAGCATTAGGCTATCATAGCGCGGTTGGGAATATGTACATGATTAGATTAATATCCAGTATTCAAAAATGGATAATAAGTCGTAGGCTTGTGCATAAACCTCTAACCGTCTTGGTGGTGTAATGGTTAGTGTTTAAAAATCTGTGTGTGATAACCCAGGTTCGAATCCAGGTGGATCACATATATGCTTTCATTAATTTCATTGGAGGGGTTTGGTGTTGGGGTGAAATTAATAAAAAAATAGATTACATATTATTTATTTATTTGTTTTAGTTTCCTCTCTATACGTTCATCAAGCTTAAAAAACACCCGCCCAAGACCCTCCAAGATAAATTTGTAAATTTTTTGGTTGCAAATGTCCAGCCAAAGGCCAATTCCTCTTAAATTACAGGCTCGCTGCGAAATGACACCTAAATGGCACAAAAGGTCTTATAATTGACAGAAACGGGGCGAAAGTTCTTAAAATTGCCAAATTAATGGGGCAAATGTCTTAAATCTCAAAAGCAATAGAGCTAAACATGAGGGAGAAAGGGGTCCAGAAAAAAATCCCTGAAGTGGAAATCTCCCCACCCCAATGATATCAAAAAAAGAGTAAACAGCCAACACTGACCTCCTTTGAGAAATTTATATGGTTATTTTGTTGTGGAAGGAGGAAACTGAAGGTGAACGTCAATAAAAGTAAAGTAATGGTGTGTAATAGGGGAGAGCATAGGATGAATCTAGATGTGAGGCTGGATGGGAAATATTGGAACAAGTAGAATGTTTTAAATATCTAGGAGGAACGATAAGCAGGAGTGGAGGTATGGAAGTGGAGGTAAACCAGAGAGTGTGTGAAGGAAGGAAGGTTTTCGGAGCAATGGGAAGTATGTGGAAGACGAGAAATCTCGGAGTGAAAGTAAAAGTGCACTGTATCAAGGAATTGTTGTGCCAACAGTGATGTATGGGGCTGAGACATGGGCTCTGAAAAAAAAGGAGAAAAGAGGGCTGGATGTGATGGAGATGAGCTGCTTGAGGAGTATGTGTGGAGTTACTCGTAGAGACAGATTGAGGAATGAAGAGATGCGTAGGAGAGTGGGGGCAGCAAGAACATTTGTCAGCCAGAGTGGACAGAAGGGTGCTGAGCTGTGTTACGCTGGATCGGCAATACATATTCGGGATTCTTGATCGTAGGACAGAAATGGCTTATGTGACAACGACACGCTCGATTCCAGTCCCAAATACTATATGCTCCAGACAACAAAAGCACCAACGCCCTACAGAGTTATCGTCTATGGTAACGAGGTACCTTAACTCGGCGAAAGTGTACAACAGGGGTAGGCTATGAGGCTAAACTCCCTCAGACATTTATAGGTTTACGTTATTACTAAAGAAATGCAATACTCAAGAAACTACGTTAATATTAAGCCTCTAATAATGTAGAATAGAAGCAGGCTAAAGGTATGACAGTGAAATGCTAAATGACAAATGTACACGCCTACTTGAAAGCGCGTGCACTAGAATAACTGTCCCCTACTAACATGCACTAGCATGTAGCATACAAGATGTTCATGATCCAGTAGATACCTAATAATACACATGGAAGGACATAAATAGTAGTCACTTATTATAAGAATGAATCTATACTTGGAATAACTAAAAGGTTGCAGGCAAACAGTACTGCGCCGGTAGCCTACTACCGCATAGGCTACTTCGCTTCTCTATCTCACTCTGTCTCCCCTCTGAGTCCGTATGCGCCCTACGCAACAGAACTCCGGACACAGCAGCAAAACGACAGTGCAGTTAATTGATACATGAAAGTATTAATAGTGTTGTCTTGTGTGTGAGTAATGTGTATGTAAAGTGTTACATACATAAACTTAAAGAGAGCTGCAATGCATAGTAAAATAAAGATATAACCCACTCATCATCCCATGTGTTCTAGCTAGCAGGCCAAGTCACAGGAACAACGAGTCCCAGCACCGAAAGCGAGAACCCAGGAAAAGACTGCAGAGAACACAAGGACAGATAAATTACGTTACTCTACTATACCGGCACTACGAGCGAGCTGTAGTCTCTGGTACTACACTCGCTCCTGGCTCGGTAGGCAAATCAAGGCTAAGTCCTCGCCCCTCTACAGACAACTCCTGGCATGGTCGGGCTCTTACACATGGCACTAGTCTAGTCACAAATTGGATGATGAGCTGGGCATATAACTCGTGAACATGTAGAACGTTCACCAACTATCCTCATCAAGAAGATCGCTGTTCACATTAACCCCTTAAATCTAATACATGTAATATATGCTTGTCCTAAGAGTAATACGAGAGGTGAGTGCTGAAACTCCTTTAGGACCTCAAGGGAAGGTTATGCATTTAAATAGAGAGAAGAATGAAATGAGAGTAATGTCGTCAGAGAGAAGAGAGTGCAACCGTGAGAAGTTGGGAGAGAGGGGCAAGGGATGTTAGAATCTCAAAGGTTCTAGGCAACCTGATCATGGAACACACAGCGAGCCTCCAGGCAATGTGCAGTATGACAACATGGGCAGCCCAGGCAGCATAGGCAGGCGGCAATGGACTACCAACCCTGTCGCGCCTAGCCTATAAACGCAAGGCTGCCAACCGGTCCATACGTCTGGCAACCACCCCCCCGCAGCGTGGCGCATTGCTACCCTCTCGCTCTGAAGCCCAACTCACTCTCTCTCTCTGAACTCCCATTGTCTTATCTATCAACTTCTCTATTGATACTACATATTAAATGGAAGGTCTCGACATGGCTTAAAACAAAACCCACCACTGGTTAGCACATGACGAGACCTTTGCAGAGATACAAAGAACATAGTTATACGTTGTCACACTCAATATAGGCAGCCAGCACGGTATACAGCGGTACAGAGGTACCGCACAGTGGCGGTACAGTGGAGTACCAAGGAGTACAATCAGGTTGCGTTGCCACGCACTGGGTGCGTCACAGCCCCCCCAAGATTTTAGATAATCGACCTTAGAAGCATTATCAAAATCTGACAGGCAACCAACCGACCTGCTACCCTTAGCTGCCACTAATTGCAAAAGGTGCACAACAACTGAAGTGTGAATTATACATAAAACACAATATCGCATGCATCATGCTACAACAATAAAGACTTACAAAACTAAAAAAAAAAATTCTCGTTTATTTTATTGTTTTATAATCTTTTTGGACGGCGTTATGATAGCCTAATTTTACTCCTGCTCAACCCACACACCGTGCACGACTATCCTGGATCATCAACCCTTGATAGACAATCTGCTATCACGTTCTCACTCCCGGCAATATGCTGAATGTTGAGATTATACTCTTGGAGCATTAGGGACCACCTGGTCAACCGCATATTCCGATTGTGAAACTGATTTAGAATTTCAAGGATGATGGTCCGTATAAATCGTCACTACCGGGCCGTAGGCTGGAACATAAACTTCGAAATGTTTGAGCGACAAAACGATAGCAAGAAGCTCCTTCTCTATAGTCGAGTAATTCCTTTGTGCCGAATTAAACTTGCGAGAAAAGAAGCTCACTGGGTGTTCCAAGCCCTCGGAATCAGTCTGCAGTAACACTGCCCCGGCACCCACACCGCTGGCATCAGTCGCCAGCTGAAAACTCCTGGAAAAGTCTGGGCTCTCAAATCGGATGTGTACACATCAGGTGCTTGACTAGGTCGAAAGCCCTCTGACACTCCGCAGCCCAACAGAACTTCACTGACTTCGACAGTAGATCAGTTAACGGTGCTAAGACAGTAGAGTATCCCCGGATGAAGCGCCTATAATAGCCTATCATACCTAGGAACCGCATGACCTGGCGCTTAGTGGTGGGCCTGGGAAACATATTGATAGCCTGTATCTTGCTCAGGGGGGGGCACACCCGGCCTAACCCGACCACGAAGCCAAGATACTGCACAGTAGCCTTTACAAACTCGCACTTCCTCAGGTTCACCACCAGCCCAGCATCGTGCAACTTCCCAAACAGGGTCTCTAAGTGCCCTTAGGTGATTTTCAAAATCGTCATCATACACTATCACGTCATCAAGGTAGACGTGCAGTTAGGGATTCGTCACAAATATCGTTCATCAGGTTCTGAACGTGGCAGGTGCGTTCTTAAGCCCATAAGGCATTACGTTACATTGGTAGGTCTTGCCATCTACCACAAAACCACAAACTTGCTTAGCTCGGTCCGACAGGGGTACTTGCCAGTAGCCTTTTACAAGATCAATTTTAGTAAGGTACTTTGCATTCCCTATCTTGTCCACGCTGTCGTCAACTCGAGGCAAAGGGTAAGGGTTGGTAGTGGTCAAGCCATTTAGCCTACGAAAATCTATGCAGAACCGCACCTTGCCGTCAGGTTTTGGCTGCAACGTGACGGGTGATGTCCACTTCACATAACCTTCAGTGATCATCCCTCTCTCAACCATGTACTTTAAACTCCTCCCGTAAAGCTGGCAACTTTACCGGGGGCACACGGTAGGGCACTGACTTGAAGGGCACATTATCACCGACGTCCACGTCCGTGCGTTACCTGAGTAGTGAGACCTGGGTGTTCGGCGAAAACAGAGGGGTATGACCTGAACAGGCCTAGGACAGCAGCACCTGGTGCTCAGGCAGGTGACTTACAGCTTGCCTAGCCTCTTGTTCAGTATTCCCCGCCCACTGTTCCGCGGAAATGACACAGTCCCAGCTATCCTCCTCAGCAGCATGACTGTCCCGCATGACTGTCCCCACCTCCTTCTCCACCCTGGCCGCTGCAGGCCAGCACAGGGACAGTGAGAGGCTCTGAGGGGCGTCTCACATACTCTTTCATGAGGTTAACATGACATAACTGATGTTTTTTTCTACGGTCAGGTGTTGCAACGAGATAATCAAGGTCGGACAGTTTCTTAGCCACCACATACGGCCCAATAAACTTGGCAGAAAGGGGGTGTCCAGGCAAAGGTAAAAGCAACATTACCTCCTGACCCACCGAAAACTCCCGAAGCTTCACCTTGGCGTCATACTGGTGCTTCATGACCGCCTGTGCATTAACCAAGTTATTACCTGCCGCTGCCATGCAACCTATAAGTCTCTCCCGGCTCTCAAGGATATATTTAAGTACAGACCCCGGCTTCTCTTCGCCCTCCCAGATCTCTTTCACCATACTTAAAGGTCCTCTCACATTATGGCCAAAGACTAGTTGATTTGGACTGAACCCCAGGCTCTCTCCTGGGACTTCACGTGCAGCGAACAGAACATACGGCAGACCCAAATCCCAATCAGTGTCATGTTCTGCACAGTAACAGCGTAGCATACTCTTCAGGGTCGAGTGCCACCGCTCCAAGACTCCCTGACTCTCGGGATGGTAGGCTGACGACACTACAGAACATATACCGTGCAACTGAAGGGTTTGCTTGAACAATTTGGATGTAAAATTGCTCCCCTGGTCTGACTGCACCTCACGTGGAAATCCATAACGGGAACAGAACAATAATAAGTTTTTAACAACTGCCTTTGCCGAGCCGTTTCTCATGGGGTATGCGTCCGGGTATCTCGTAGCCACATCCATGATTGTCAACAGGAATTTATTGCCACTACTAGTAGGCGGGAAAGGGCCAACCAAATCTACTACAACTTTGCTGAACGGAGGCCCGGTGACAGGTATGGGAAACAAAGGTGCCTTCGGGATGGTCTGGTTAGGCTTCCCCGTTGTCTGGCAGGTCGCACACCCAGCCACCCATGCACAGACATCAGCCTTGACCCCAGGCCACCAGAAAAACCTGCCCAATGCCGCCAATGTTTTTGTTACCCCCAAATGACCCGCCACCGGCACATCATGCGCCAGACACAATAAGGACTCTCTATACTTATTTGGAACAACCACCTGGTCTACTACCCTCGCACCGCCCTCCCACTTCGATTTGGGGTCTAGAAATCTGCGGTACAATATCCTGTTGAGCCTAAAGAAATCTCCCGGCTTCGCATCCCCATCTTCCTCCAACTCTATGGCACCATTGCTATAACGAGCTAGGCTAGCGTCTTGCAGCTGCTGCTCACTAATGTCCCTGGGCGTCAATGCATCAAGATGGTTTTGTAATAAGACATTACCCCGGCTAGTAGGCTCTACTGCCTTAGTGGCTCTCGCTACAGCTCTTGCCTCACGCGAAGTCTTACCCAACTCTGCCTTGTTACACACCATATCTGGGCCAGAGTCAACTCCCGTGTTTATTATAGGTCCAAGTACCGAATCACCGAGAAGTGCAGCAGAATCAATGTCCCTTTTCCTGCCCTTAGCAACCTTCTCCTGATCCTTCCTCCACTGTCCCCGAGGTTGAGTGCTAGGCTGTGCAGGAGCCGCAGAGCGAGATCGGGTTACCACACAGGCCATCTCATCCTGTTGGCACCTCCCAACCCATTCCCGATTCTCACCATCCACGTCGGCCGCCCTCTCGGCAACGACTAAGGGTGGAGTCCCGGAAGTGGGCACCGCAAAGTCGTTGCCGAGAAGAAGGTCGACGCCCTCAACTGGCAAACACTCAACGATCCCTACATCCAGCTCCCTGCACACCTCTCCCACTCTCAACTCCAACCTCACAAGTGGGTATGACCTCGTAGCATTTATACCCTGCACCACAACAACTCTGGCCGCATTTATCGGTTTCCCTGTGAAGTTCCTCAACAAAGTTTGCGAAGCCCCCGTATCCCTCAGCAAGTCAACCCTCCGTAGTTCACTCCCCCAGCTCACAAACCCGTGTCCCCGATGGTTACAGAAAGTGTCCCGGACAGGTGTCGAGCCTTCCGTACGCTTCTTTACCGCGTGTGCCTCAGCTGCTGACAACCTACCCCGGGCAGTTGCTGCAGCCTTCAGAGACACACCGATACTGTGAACCAATGACACCGGCTTAGCGGGAGTGTTACTAGGGCACTCACGTGAATAATGGCCTAGCTTCTGACATTTGTAACATTTCACATCCCCAATGGGCTTCTTCCCTTGTGCGGGCGAAGAAGGGGCCTGACCTTTAGTAAACGGGAGAGGCTTGTGTTTGTAGGTGTTATTAGGTGCAATGCTTTTAGTGTGGTTATGTGTGTCATAGGATTTGTTATTATCGAAAACTCTGGTGGGGTATAGCGCCCCTTCTGCCCTGACTCAGCCCTCTGAGCGGCACCGCAACCACGAATCAATGATAATCTGAGGTCTGCCATCTTGGCAGCCTCCTCTACTGTCTTGGGACATTTTTCCTTAATGTTCAGCGTTAGATCGGTTCCAGTACATTTGTAAAACTGTTCCAGATAGAAAAGTTGCTTAATTTCCTCAGCCGACTCTGCGTGCTCGGACCGAAACCAGTTATTACCTGCATCTGTTAAGTCCCGTGCGTGCTCCATAAAACTGACGTCGCTCTTCTTATTCACGCCACGGAACTTCAATCTATAAGTTTCGGGTTGCAGTTCGTAGGCCCGGAGCACAGCCTCCTTCACCAGTCCATACACGACACTCTCGTCCAGTGACAGTGCATCGTAGGCTTTCAACCCCTTACCCACTAGACGTGATGAAACTAATGCTGCCCATTTAACCTCCGGCCAGTCATACTCACGACACTTCTTTTCGAAACGAGCAAAAAACTCAGTCACTGCTGTCTCATCAAATGCGGGTACTAACTTAATTAAATGCGAAAGTGAGTCTGTAACCCGGTGCCCACCACCGAGATGACGCCCCGTGGTCTCTACTCTAGACTTCTCGACATCCATTTCAGCCTGGTACCTGGTTGCATCCTGATTGGCTTGGATTCTAGCAACCTCTATGCGTTCTATACTAGACTGTTGACTCTCTTGCAACTTAAGCTTAGCTAGTTCTAGCTGAAATAACATCTCAGGAGACAGGCCTGGGGGGGGAGAGCACAAAATGGGGGATCCACACCGAGACGTGTTTACGGGTAAGCCAGCTTGCCATTGAGAACCCTCCTGCTGCATCGTGCTAAGAATCGCTGGCTGAGGGCCCAGCTCAGGGGTAGAGTGGAATGGAGGCTTGGAGGGAACCCCCCAAGACCCCACTCCACCCACCGCCCCATCGCCATCACCCAACAAACATGCCACCAAATTCTTCTTGGGCCAACTGTCAGGACAGTCCCGCCCCAAAACCGTGGCTAAACAGCGAAGACCGTAACAATCAATAGCCTGCAGTGCAGGCGCTGTTCGGTCAAAGGTGTCTGCAAAAATGCCCGGGCATCCCTCTCTCCACTTATAACACTCCCCTCCCTAAATATCTGTTGTACTTGCTGGTCACTAGGCTGTACCGGGTTATCCTCCCCCGTAAATGATGAGTCATTAGACGTAGTGCTGGTTATACAATTGCTGTTCATAAAAAAAAAAAAGTGCTTATTACTATTTGCAGTCTCGACTCACAAAATGTTAAAGATGCTTGAATGACTCTACTCTAGACACCCCCAACGAAACAATCTGCAAGTCCACCAATACAATAATGACACAATAAAAATTCCTCCAATATGCAAGAAAATTCTAGCCAGCTCTACTAGGTAGCATAGAATAGTTCTCCAAAAAACATGTGATAGGATACTACTGAATCTTGTGCAAGGTCGCCATTTTGTTACGGCTGGATCGGCAATACATATTCGGGATTCTTGATCGTAGGACAGAAATGGCTTATGTGACAACGACACGCTCGATTCCAGTCCCAAATACTATATGCTCCAGACAACAAAAGCACCAACGCCCTACAGAGTTATCGTCTATGGTAACGAGGTACCTTAACTCGGCGAAAGTGTACAACAGGGGTACGCTATGAGGCTAAACTCCCTCAGACATTTATAGGTTACGTTATTACTAAAGAAATGCAATACTCAAGAAACTACGTTAATATTAAGCCTCTAATAATGTAGAATAGAAGCAGGCTAAAGGTATGACAGTGAAATGCTAAATGACAAATGTACACGCCTACTTGAAAGCGCGTGCACTAGAATAACTGTCCCCTACTAACATGCACTAGCATGTAGCATACAAGATGTTCATGATCCAGTAGATACCTAATAATACACATGGAAGGAACATAAATAGTAGTCACTTATTATAAGAATGAATCTATACTTGGAATGACTAAAAGGTTGCAGGCAACAGTACTGCGCCGGTAGCCTACTACCGCATAGGCTACTTCGCTTCTCTCACTCTGTCTCCCCTCTGAGTCCGTATGCGCCCTACGCAACAGAACTCCGGACACAGCAGCAAAACGACAGTGCAGTTAATTGATACATGAAAGTATTAATAGTGTTGTCTTGTGTGTGAGTAATGTGTATTGTAAAGTGTTACATACATAAACTTAAAGAGAGCTGCAATGCATAGTAAAATAAAGATATAACCCACTCATCATCCCCATGTGTTCTAGCTAGCAGGCCAAGTCACAGGAACAACGAGTCCCAGCACCGAAAGCGAGAACCCAGGAAAAGACTGCAGAGAACACAAGGACAGATAAATTACGTTACTCTACTATACCGGCACTACGAGCGAGCTGTAGTCTCTGGTACTACACTCGCTCCTGGCTCGGTAGGCAAATCAAGGCTAAGTCCTCGCCCCTCTACAGACAACTCCTGGGCATGGTCGGGCTCTTACACATGGCACTAGTCTAGTCACAAATTGGATGATGAGCTGGGCATATAACTCGTGAACATGTAGAACGTTCACCAACTATCCTCATCAAGAAGATCGCTGTTCACATTAACCCCTTAAATCTAATACATGTAAATATATGCTTGTCCTAAGAGTAATACGAGAGGTGAGTGCTGAAACTCCTTTAGGACCTCAAGGGAAGGTTATGCATTTAAATAGAGAGAAGAATGAAATGAGAGTAATGTCGTCAGAGAGAAAGAGTGCAACCGTGAGAAGTTGGGAGAGAGGGCAAGGGATGTTAGAATCTCAAAGGTTCTAGGCAACCTGATCATGGAACACACAGCGAGCCTCCAGGCAATGTGCAGTACGACAACATGGGCAGCCCAGGCAGCATAGGCAGGCGGCAATGGACTACCAACCCTGTCGCGCCTAGCTATAAGCGCAAGGCTGCCAACCGGTCCATACGTCTGGCAACCACCCCCCCGGCAGCGTGGCGCATTGCTACCCTCTCGCTCTGAAGCCCAACTCACTCTCTCTCTCTGAACTCCCATTGTCTTATCTATCAACTTCTCTATTGATACTACATATTAAATGGAAGGTCTCGACATGGCTTAAAACAAAACCCACCACTGGTTAGCACATGACGAGACCTTTGCAGAGATACAAAGAACATAGTTATACGTTGTCACACTCAATATAGGCAGCCAGCACGGTACAGCGGTACAGAGGTACCGCACAGTGGCGGTACAGTGGAGTACCAAGGAGTACAATCAGGTTGCGTTGCCACGCACTGGGTGCGTCACAGCTGGTATGGTCATGTTGAACGAATGGGAGATTAAAGGCTTACAAAGAGAATATGTGAGTCAGGTACAAGGGGAGATAGAAGGGCAGGAAGACCCCCATTGAGATGGAGAGACTGTGTAAGAAAGGCTTTGGATGATAGAGGAATGACTATAGATCAGGCAGGGGAAGTGGTGGTGGACAGGAGTGAATGGAGAATGCTTGTGAATAGTTGAGTGAACACGTGGTCATTTGGAGTAAGGGGTCGGGCGCAAGTTGGACTAGATAATAGTCCATCAGGCGCCTGGCCCGGGGAGACGATTAATATGAAGGGTGTGCCTGGAAGTGTGGTGGGAGGGCTTGTGGCTTTGGCTCCGCTGCATGTCTGCCTGCCGAGATCGGAACCTCTCCAGGTGGTCAGGGGCCGGGGGAGTACTGGAGCGACCTTGGTAACCCTGGTCTCTGGGTCTTCTCCTGGGTGACCTGGATGTGTGAGAGTTTGTGTTTTTTATCTGTGTTTATTTTTTGTTTTATGTTGTTTTTGTGTTTTCCCTGTTCTTGCTCTGTCTTGAGTCGGCTACCCCCAAAATGGGGATTGGGCCTGAGCATATAGATAGATAGATAGATTTTGTTGCATTGTTTTAATTAATTTGAAATAATTGTTTATGATAATATGTGATATTGTTGTGTGGAGAAGGCAAAAACAAACCTGGCAATTATGTCTGTGCCTACAGTAGTTTGATATAACATTGTCAACCTTATTAACCCGTACAGTACCGGTGACGTTCTTCTCACTGCATTCTGGGAACTATTAGACGATAGTATTCAGCTTTGGAATGATGTCTACCCATTAACTGGCTACAGACTATATCAATGCATCCTTTTAGCTACCAAATATCCTTCATAAGCTTCATACACTCGTCTAAATGTAGCCGAAACCAAAGTAACCCTTAACCAACGGCGCACGACATCTGTCGAGTTAAATATATTTGGGCTATATGGCGGTGCACGACATCTGTCGAGTGCCATTTATAGCACGTAATGTTGCTGAGAGAGACAGCTGAGCGGTGGGACGAGCGTAGTAACCTTATGACCGCTCCCCACGACTGCCGTGGGTGTACTGAACTGTATTCCACCTTCCTCCCCCTCCTCTCACTCGCTACGCAGGGAATTATGTACGGAAATTACCTTATTTTAGGTTTTTTGCACTCGTGTTGCACGATCGTTGCAAGAGAACCAGTGGTTGTACAAGGATGGTTCGGGTGTCATTGGAAAGCTCTGTTTACGCCCTTTCAGGGATAGATACTTGTTTTACGCTCTGGGTCTTGTTTATGCATGAAAATGAGCACGGAAACAACCCTATTTAGGGTAAAAAAAAAAACCGCTGGGCGGCAAAGTGTAAAATACCCTACCACCCGCTCTTTGTGTGTTAAACAGACGTCGCTGGTACAGAAGGGTTAATGATGTCTTTAAGTAAATACACTATTACCGTTATATGTAATTATTTGTTTTTCATATCCTTCTGTGACAATAAATATTCTTAACTATGGCAATGGGGGCACTAGAGATGGTAGACACATTTTGCTACTTGAGAGATATCATCTCTGCCGGGGGTGGGGCCGAGGCCGCCACTATTGTCAGAATTAGATGCGGCTGGGGAAAGTTCAGAGAACTGTTGCCACTACTCACTATGAGAAGACTCCCTCTCCCCTTGAAGAGAAAGGTGTACGCTTCATGTGTTAGAAGCGCAAGGACATATGCTTCAGAAACGTGGCCTGCCAAAGTGGATGATATCAACAGAAAGGAACGTAACCAAGGGTGTGGAGTCGGAGTCAGGATTCGAGGAGTCGGCTACTTTTGGCTGGAGTCGGAGTCAGTAAAAATATCTCCGACTCCGACTCCTTTACGTGATCAATTCTTGTGTAAAGTACTTAGGTGAGCTATTAGGCCAGTGTTGTCACTTCGCGGAAACTTCCTACAAATTTGTGGGAGAGGGGGTGGAGTCGGAGTCGCATCCTTAACATTTCCTGGAGTCGGAGTCGGAATTTTTTCAATCCGACTCAACACCCCTGAACGTAACAAGATGATAATGGACAGATGGATGTGTGGGGCCAAACTGCAAGATAGGATATCAAGTGAAGAGTTGAGGAAACGGTTAGGCATCAAGAGTATCAGTGATGAGATGCATACTATAGTCTGTTCATTCTAGGTTGGGCAGACATCGTAACTTCTAACCTCTCATAACTGAAAAAGGACTAGAGTAATCGAGCTAATATTTCTACCAAATAGGAAGACTTGGCTAGGGAATGTGTGTATAAATTGACAGTACATAATTTTGCTCTAGCCCTTTTTGAGTTTCAAGGGTTAGAGGTTACGATTTCTTCCCAACCTAGAATGAACGGACTATAGTTGTTGTTGTTGTTATAGTTCCCCATACTGTTTGGCCGAGCAGTCCCGAGGCCGGTAGGCCGAAGCCGCTCCAGATGCTCGGGCCCCCGAAGGGGCCAGGGTGAAATGAGATCTGTTTCTGAGAGGGCAGCGGGGGAGGGAATCATCAGCCCACAGGCTAGCACCCCCGGGCCAATGCCCCTACCATCCATAGTCCTCCTTGACGTGCCACCCAATCGGGCGATCTCACCAGCACCTAGAAGTAGTACAGTAGTACAGGAAAAGAGACAGACAGAAATGGCTAAGGTTGGGTAGAGGATGCCAAACATCACTCAGGATAGGACCAGCCCTCGCCCTTGCGTACTAGTAGGATTGGATGGCTTGGGTATGTTGAGAGGATGGATGCCCAATGAAGGAGACAGAAGGCCTGCCTGTAACAAGTGTCCCTCCCAAAATCGAAAGAGTGATAGGGAGCAAGGTGACAAACCGGAGCAATATTGGTTGAAGCCTTGTATGAATATGAGAAGGAATACAAGAGATTTACTGTGAAAGAGCATTGGTTTGGCCATGTTATCACTTCCAAAGACATAATTTGAACTATAAACCATAATTTAATCTTTACATATACAAGAATGACTAAATACAATAGACTCGGCTTTCATTTGATACCCTGATAGAGAGCCAAATTCAAGGTACGTTTGAGTCAAAACGTTTGGACACAAAAGAGCTTGAAGCAGTTATGTCATTGGAATGATTGGATGAGGGAAAGATGGATTGAGGGAGAGTTCCAGATTTTTCTTGTTGAGACGAACTCGTAAAGCTCGGTTCACACATACCCGTCTTGCGCTTCCGTCCTTCCCCGACCACCGAAAATTGATGGACGGCATCAAACTGAGGACCTTGTGTCCCGAGTGGCCACGTGTGGCCACGATGCCTGACCTCAACACATCACTGCCCTGGCAGACGGCGCATGGACAGGGAGTGGACGGCGATGTCAACACGTCACCGCCCCGGCAGACGGTGCATGGACGGCGACTTGGTGCCACGATCAGTCCCGTTGGATGGCGACCTAACAAGTCTGTTTACGACCTGTCTGCGACGCACTGCGATGGCACTGCGACCACAGTACGATGGACGCAGTGTCGTCGGCGATGGCCACCACCATGAATATAAGATAAAATTTGCACAGGTGTTGTGTGTGTGTGTGTGTGTGTGTGTGTGTGTGTGTGTGTGTGATCCTGTATCATTGTGTGCAGGCATGTAGGAGGGTATTGTTAATAAAGGATGTCCTCTCTGTGTAGGTATGGGTGAGGGTGTGGGTGTGGGTATGGGTATGAGTGTGGATGTGGGTATGAGAGTGGGTGGGTACGGGTGTGGATGTGGGTATGGTTATCGGTTGGATGTGGGTATGTGTGTGGATGTGGGTATGGGTATTGGTTGGATATGGGTATGGGTGTGGATGTGGGTATGGGTATCGGTTGGATGTGGGTATGCATGTGGGTGGGTATTGTTACGGCTGGATCGGCAATACATATTCGGGATTCTTGATCGTAGGACAGAAATGGCTTATGTGACAACGACACGCTCGATTCCAGTCCCAAATACTATATGCTCCAGACAACAAAAGCACCAACGCCCTACAGAGTTGTTGTTGTTGTTGTTTTTCCCAAGCTGCCTGGCCGAACAGCCCCAAGGCCCTGAGCAAGGCCAAGGCCACAACCGAGCGCCCCCACAGAACCCTCCCCGCCGACCACAATAAAGCCTGGGTGACCGAAGCCACTCCATGGCGGGGAGCTGAGGAGGGCGCGGAAACGCCCCGGAAACCAAAGCCCCACCCAGGGCCCTGTGCCCCTCAGCATTTATGAAGAGAAAGTTGAGGGGCAAAGGAAAGATGTGACGCTTTGGCTTCCAATCTTGGTAGATTAGGAGGTCAATCCACGCAAGAGACGCCGTCACTTGAGATCTAGAAAATATATAAGTAAAAGGAACAGTCAGAGTAAGCTATGGGTATGGCAGAGATCGCTCAGTTCTCACTCTGATAGACCAGCCCATCACCACATGACTAGAACCCAATCCTCTCAGCATCAGCTAGGAAAGGCCCTAGAAAGCCGCCTTTGGCGGGGGGATAGCTCCCCTATTTCAACCCTTTTCGGGGTTGGGCACCCGCCCTACAGAGTTATCGTCTATGGTAACGAGGTACCTTAACTCGGCGAAAGTGTACAACAGGGGTAGGCTATGAGGCTAAACTCCCTCAGACATTTATAGGTTACGTTATTACTAAAGAAATGCAATACTCAAGAAACTACGTTAATATTAAGCCTCTAATAATGTAGAATAGAAGCAGGCTAAAGGTATGACAGTGAAAAGCTAAATGACAAATGTACACGCCTACTTGAAAGCGCGTGCACTAGAATAACTGTCCCCTACTAACATGCACTAGCATGTAGCATACAAGATGTTCATGATCCAGTAGATACCTAATAATACACATGGAAGGAACATAAATAGTAGTCACTTATTGTAATAATGAATCTATACTTGGAATAACTAAAAGGTTGCAGGCAACAGTACTGCGCCGGTAGCCTACTACCGCATAGGCTACTTCGCTTCTCTCACTCTGTCTCCCCTCTGAGTCCGTATGCGCCCTACGCAATAGAACTCCGGAAACAGCAGCAAAACGACAGTGCAGTTAATTGATACATGAAAGTATTAATAGTGTTGTCTAGTGTGTGAGTAATGTGTATTGTAAAGTGTTACATACATAAACTTAAAGAGAGCTGCAATGCATAGTAAAATAAAGATATAACCCACTCATCCATCCCCATGTGTTCTAGCTAGCAGGCCAAGTCACAGGAACAACGAGTCCCAGCACCGAAAGCGAGAACCCAGGAAAAGACTGCAGAGAACACAAGGACAGATAAATTACGTTACTCTACTATACCGGCACTACGAGCGAGCTGTAGTCTCTGGTACTGCACTCGCTCCTGGCTCGGTAGGCAAATCAAGGCTAAGTCCTCGCCCCTCTACAGACAACTCCTGGGCATGGTCGGGCTCTTACACATGGCACTAGTCTAGTCACAAATTGGATGATGAGCTGGGCATATAACTCGTGAACATGTAGAACGTTCACCAACTATCCTCATCAAGAAGATCGCTGTTCACATTAACCCCTTAAATCTAATACATGTAAATATATGCTTGTCCTAAGAGTAATACGAGAGGTGAGTGCTGAAACTCCTTTAGGACCTCAAGGGAAGGGTATGCATTTAAATAGAGAGAAGAATGAAATGAGAGTAATGTCGTCAGAGAGAAAGAGTGCAACCGTGAGAAATTGGGAGAGAGGGCAAGGGATGTTAGAATCTCAAAGGTTCTAGGCAACCTGGTCATAGAGCACACAGCGAGCCTCCAGGCAATGTGCTGTACGACAACATGGGCAGCCCAGGCAGCATAGGCAGGCGGCAATGTACTACCAACCCTGTCGCACCTAGCTATAAGCGCAGGGCTGCCAACCGGTCCATACGTCTGGCAACCACCCCCCCGGCAGCGTGGCGCACCGCTACCCTCTCGCTCTGAAGTCCAACTCACTCTCTCTCTCTGAATTCCCATTGTCTTATCTATCAACTTCTCTATTGATACTACATATTAAAATGGAAGGTCTCGACATGGCTTAAAACAAAACCCACCACTGGTTAGCAAATGACGAGACCTTTGCAGAGATACAAAGAACATAGTTATACGTTGTCACACTCAATATAAGCAGCCAGCACGGTACAACGCGGTACCGTGGCGGTACAGTGGAGTACCAAGGAGTACAATCAGGTTGCGTTGCCACGCACTGGGCGTCACAGCCCCCCCAAGATTTTAGATAATCGACCTTAGAAGCATTATCAAAATCTGACAGGCAACCAACCGACCTGCTACCCTTAGCTGCCACTAATTGCAAAAGGTGCACAACAACTGAAGTGTGAATTATACATAAAACACAATATCGCATGCATCATGCTACAACAATAAAGACTTACAAAACTAAAAAAAAAAAAAATCTCGTTTATTTTATTGTTTTATAATCTTTTTTGGACGGCGTTATGATAGCCTAATTTTACTCCTGCTCAACCCACACACCGTGCACGACTATCCTGGATCATCAACCCTTGATAGACAATCTGCTATCACGTTCTCACTCCCGGCAATATGCTGAATGTTGAGATTATACTCTTGGAGCATTAGGGACCACCTGGTCAACCGCATATTCCGATTGTGAAACTGATTTAGGAATTTCAAGGGATGATGGTCCGTATAAATCGTCACTACCGGGCCGTAGGCTGGAACATAAAACTTCGAAATGTTTGAGCGACAAAACGATAGCAAGAAGCTCCTTCTCTATAGTCGAGTAATTCCTTTGTGCCGAATTAACTTGCGAGAAAAGAAGCTCACTGGGTGTTCCAAGCCTCGGAATCAGTCTGCAGTAACACTGCCCCGGCACCCACACCGCTGGCATCAGTCGCCAGCTGAAAACTCCTGGAGAAGTCTGGGGCTCTCAAAATCGGATGTGTACACAGCAGGTGCTTGACTAGGTCGAAAGCCCTCTGACACTCCGCAGCCCAACAGAACTTCACTGACTTCGACAGTAGATCAGTTAACGGTGCTAAGACAGTAGAGTATCCCCGGATGAAGCGCCTATAATAGCCTATCATACCTAGGAACCGCATGACCTGGCGCTTAGTGGTGGGCCTGGGAAACATATTGATAGCCTGTATCTTGCTCAGGGGGGGGCACACCCGGCCTAACCCGACCACGAAGCCAAGATACTGCACAGTAGCCTTACAAACTCGCACTTCCTCAGGTTCACCACCAGCCCAGCATCGTGCAACTTCCCAAACAGGGTCTCTAAGTGCCTTAGGTGATTTTCAAAATTGTCATCATACACTATCACGTCATCAAGGTAGACCGTGCAGTTAGGGATTTCGTCACAAATATCGTTCATCAGGTTCTGAAACGTGGCAGGTGCGTTCTTAAGCCCATAAGGCATTACGTTACATTGGTAGGTCTTGCCATCTACCACAAAACCACAAACTTGCTTAGCTCGGTCCGACAGGGGTACTTGCCAGTAGCCTTTTACAAGATCAATTTTAGTAAGGTACTTTGCATTCCCTATCTTGTCCACGCTGTCGTCAACTCGAGGCAAAGGGTAAGGGTTGGTAGTGGTCAAGCCATTTAGCCTACGAAAATCTATGCAGAACCGCACCCTTGCCGTCAGGTTTTGGCTGCAACGTGACGGGTGATGTCCACTTCACATAACCTTCAGTGATCATCCCTCTCTCAACCATGTACTTTAACTCCTCCCGTAAAGCTGGCAACTTTACCGGGGGCACACGGTAGGGCACTGACTTGAAGGGCACATTATCACCGACGTCCACGTCGTGCGTTACCTGAGTAGTGAGACCTGGGTGTTCGGCGAAAACAGAGGGGTATGACCTGAACAGGCCTAGGACAGCAGCACCCTGGTGCTCAGGCAGGTGACTTACAGCTTGCCTAGCCTCTTGTTCAGTATTCCCCGCCCACTGTTCCGCGGAAATGACACAGTCCCAGCTATCCTCCTCAGCAGCATGACTGTCCCCACCTCCTTCTCCACCCTGGCCGCTGCAGGCCAGCACAGGGACAGTGAGAGGCTCTGAGGGCGTCTCACATACTCTTTCATGAGGTTAACATGACATAACTGATGTTTTTTTCTACGGTCAGGTGTTGCAACGAGATAATCAAGGTCGGACAGTTTCTTAGCCACCACATACGGCCCAATAAACTTGGCAGAAAGGGGGTGTCCAGGCAAAGGTAAAAGCAACATTACCTCCTGACCCACCGAATACTCCCGAAGCTTCACCTTGGCGTCATACTGGTGCTTCATGACCGCCTGTGCATTAACCAAGTTATTACCTGCCGCTGCCATGCAACCTATAAGTCTCTCCCGGCTCTCAAGGATATATTTAAGTACAGACCCCGGCTTCTCTTCGCCCTCCCAGATCTCTTTCACCATACTTAAAGGTCCTCTCACATTATGGCCAAAGACTAGTTGATTTGGACTGAACCCCAGGCTCTCTCCTGGGACTTCACGTGCAGCGAACAGACATACGGCAGACCCAAATCCCAATCAGTGTCATGTTCTGCACAGTAACAGCATAGCACACTCTTCAGGGTCGAGTGCCACCGCTCCAAAGACTCCCTGACTCTCGGGATGGTAGGCTGACGACACTACAGAACATATACCGTGCAACTGAAGGGTTTGCTTGAACAATTTGGATGTAAAATTGCTCCCCTGGTCTGGACTGCACCTCACGTGGAAATCCATAACGGGAACAGAACAATAATAAGTTTTTAACAACTGCCTTTGCCGAGCCGTTTCTCATGGGGTATGCGTCCGGGTATCTCGTAGCCACATCCATGATTGTCAACAGGAATTTATTGCCACTACTAGTAGGTGGGAAAGGGCCAACCAAATCTACTACAACTTTGCTGAACGGAGGCCCGGTGACAGGTATGGGAAACAAGGGTGCCTTCGGGATGGTCTGGTTAGGCTTCCCCGTTGTCTGGCAGGTCGCACACCCAGCCACCCATGCACAGACATCAGCCTTGACCCCAGGCCACCAGAAAAACCTGCCCAATGCCGCCAATGTTTTTGTTACCCCAAATGACCCGCCACCGGCACATCATGCGCCAGACACAATAAGGACTCTCTATACTTATTTTGGAACAACCACCTGGTCTACTACCCTCGCACCGCCCTCCCACTTCGATTTGGGGTCTAGAAATCTGCGGTACAATATCCTGTTGAGCCTAAAGAAATCTCCCGGCTTCGCATCCCCATCTTCCTCCAACTCTATGGCACCATTGCTATAACGAGCTAGGCTAGCGTCTTGCAGCTGCTGCTCACTAATGTCCCTGGGCGTCAATGTATCAAGATGGTTTTGTAATAAGACATTACCCCGGCTAGTAGGCTCTACTGCCTTAGTGGCTCTCGCTACAGCTCTTGCCTCACGCGAAGTCTTACCCAACTCTGCCTTGTTACACCCCATATCTGGGCCAGAGTCAACTCCCGTGTTTATTATAGGTCCAAGTACCGAATCACCGAGAAGTGCAGCAGAATCAATGTCCCTTTTCCTGCCCTTAGCAACCTTCTCCTGATCCTTCCTCCACTGTCCCCGAGGTTGAGTGCTAGGCTGTGCAGGAGCCGCAGAGCGAGATCGGGTTACCACACAGGCCATCTCATCCTGTTGGCACCTCCCAACCCATTCCCGATTCTCACCATCCACGTCGGCCGCCCTCTCGGCAACGACTAAGGGTGGAGTCCCGGAAGTGGGCACCGCAAAGTCGTTGCCGAGAAGAAGGTCGACGCCCTCAACTGGCAAACACTCAACGATCCCTACATCCAGCTCCCTGCACACCTCTCCCACTCTCCAACTCCAACCTCACAAGTGGGTATGACCTCGTAGCATTTATACCCTGCACCACAACAACTCTGGCCGCATTTATCGGTTTCCCTGTGAAGTTCCTCAACAAAGTTTGCGAAGCCCCCGTATCCCTCAGCAAGTCAACCCTCCGTAGTTCACTCCCCCAGCTCACAAACCCGTGCCCCCGATGGCCACAGAAAGTGTCCCGGACAGGTGTCGAGCCTTCCGTACGCTTCTTTACCGCGTGTGCCTCAGCTGCTGACAACCTACCACGGGCAGTTGCTGCAGCCTTCAGAGACACACCGATACTGTGAACCAATGACACCGGCTTAGCGGGAGTGTTACTAGGGCACTCACGTGAATATGGCCTAGCTTCTGACATTTGTAACATTTCACATCCCCAATGGGCTTCTTCCCTTGTGCGGGCGAAGAAGGGGCCTGACCTTTAGTAACTGGAGAGGCTTGTGTTTGTAGGTGTTATTAGGTGCAATGCATTTAGTGTGGTTATGTGTGTCATAGGATTTGTTATTATCAAAAACTCTGGTGGGTGGGGTATAGCGCCCCTTCTGCCCTGACTCAGCCCTCTGAGCGGCACCGCAACCACGAATCAATGATAATCTGAGGTCTGCCATCTTGGCAGCCTCCTCTACCGTCTTGGGACATTTTTCCTTAATGTTCAGCGTTAGATCGGTTCCAGTACATTGGTAAAACTGTTCCAGATAGAAAAGTTGCTTAATTTCCTCAGCCGACTCTGCGTGCTCGGACCGAAACCAGTTATTACCTGCATCTGTTAAGATCCTGTGCGTGCTCCATAAAACTGACGTCGCTCTTCTTATTCACGCCACGGAACTTCAATCTATAAGTTTCGGGTTGCAGTTCGTAGGCCCGGAGCACAGCCTCCTTCACCAGTCCATACACGACACTCTCGTCCAGTGACAGTGCATCGTAGGCTTTCAACCCCTTACCCACTAGACGTGATGAAACTAATGCTGCCCATTTAAACCTCCGGCCAGTCATACTCACGACACTTCTTTTCGGAAACGAGCAAAAAACTCAGTCACTGCTGTCTCATCAAATGCGGGTACTAACTTAATTAAATGCGAAAGTGAGTCTGTAACCCGGTGCCCACCACCGAGATGACGCCCCGTGGTCTCTACTCTAGACTTCTCGACATCCATTTCAGCCTGGTACCTGGTTGCATCCTGATTGGCTTGGATTCTAGCAACCTCTATGCGTTCTATACTAGCCTGTTGTATCTGAGTCTCCTGCAGCTTAAACTTAGCTAGTTCTAGCTGAAATAACATCTCAGGAGACAGGCCTGGAGGGGGAGAGCACAAAATGGGGGGATCCACACCGAGACGTGTTTACGGGTAAGCCAGCTTGCCCTTGAGAACCCTCCTGCTGCATCGTGCTAAGACTCGCTGGCTGAGGGCCCAGCTCAGGGGTAGAGTGGAATGGAGGCTTGAGGGAACCCCCCAAGACCCCACTCCACCCACCGCCCCATCGCCATCACCCAACAAACATGCCACCAAATTCTTCTTGGGCCAACTGTCAGGACAGTCCCGCCCCAAAACCGTGGCTAAACAGCGAAGACCGTAACAATCAATAGCCTGCAGGCGCTGTTCGGTCAAAGGTGTCTGCAAAAATGCCCGGGCATCCCTCTCTCCACTTAAAACACTCCCCTCCCTAAACATCTGTTGTACTTGCTGGTTACTAGGCTGTACCGTGTTATCCTCCCCCGTAAATGATGAGTCATTAGACATAAGTGCTGGTTATACAATTGCTGTTCATAAAAAAAAAGAAGTGCTTATTACTAATTGCAGTCTCGACTCACAAAATGTTAAAGATGCTTGAATGACTCTACTCTAGACACCCCCAACGAAACAATCTGCAAGTCCACCAATACAATAATGACACAATAAAAATTCCTCAATATGCAAGAAAATTCTAGCCAGCTCTACTAGGTAGCATAGAATAGTTCTCCAAAAAACATGTGATAGGATACTACTGAATCTTGTGCAAGGTCGCCATTTGTTACGGCTGGATCGGCAATACATATTCGGGATTCTTGATCGTAGGACAGAAATGGCTTATGTGACAACGACACGCTCGATTCCAGTCCCAAATACTATATGCTCCAGACAACAAAAGCACCAACGCCCTACAGAGTCTATCGTCTATGGTAACGAGGTACCTTAACTCGGCGAAAGTGTACAACAGGGGTAGGCTATGAGGCTAAACTCCCTCAGACATTTATAGGTTACGTTATTACTAAAGAAATGCAATACTCAAGAAACTACGTTAATATTAAGCCTCTAATAATGTAGAATAGAAGCAGGCTAAAGGTATGACAGTGAAAAGCTAAATGACAAATGTACACGCCTACTTGAAAGCGCGTGCACTAGAATAACTGTCCCCTACTAACATGCACTAGCATGTAGCATACAAGATGTTCATGATCCAGTAGATACCTAATAATACACATGGAAGGAACATAAATAGTAGTCACTTATTGTAATAATGAATCTATACTTGGAATAACTAAAAGGTTGCAGGCAACAGTACTGCGCCGGTAGCCTACTACCGCATAGGCTACTTCGCTTCTCTCACTCTGTCTCCCCTCTGAGTCCGTATGCGCCCTACGCAATAGAACTCCGGAAACAGCAGCAAAACGACAGTGCAGTTAATTGATACATGAAAGTATTAATAGTGTTGTCTAGTGTGTGAGTAATGTGTATTGTAAAGTGTTACATACATAAACTTAAAGAGAGCTGCAATGCATAGTAAAATAAAGATATAACCCACTCATCATCCCCATGTGTTCTAGCTAGCAGACCAAGTCACAGGAACAACGAGTCCCAGCACCGAAAGCGAGAACCCAGGAAAAGACTGCAGAGAACACAAGGACAGATAAATTACTGTTACTCTACTATACCGGCACTACGAGCGAGCTGTAGTCTCTGGTACTGCACTCGCTCCTGGCTCGGTAGGCAAATCAAGGCTAAGTCCTCGCCCCTCTACAGACAACTCCTGGGCATGGTCGGGCACTTACACATGGCACTAGTCTAGTCACAAATTGGATGATGAGCTGGGCATATAACCTCGTGAACATGTAGAACGTTCACCAACTATCCTCATCAAGAGATCGCTGTTCACATTAACCCCTTAAATCTAATACATGTAAATATATGCTTGTCCTAAGAGTAATACGAGAGGTGAGTGCTGAAACTCCTTTAGGACCTCAAGGGAAGGGTATGCATTTAAATAGAGAGAAGAATGAAATGAGAGTAATGTCGTCAGAGAGAAAGAGTGCAACCGTGAGAAATTGGGAGAGAGGGCAAGGGATGTTAGAATCTCAAAGGTTCTAGGCAACCTGGTCATAGAGCACACAGCGAGCCTCCAGGCAATGTGCTGTACGACAACATGGGCAGCCCAGGCAGCATAGGCAGGCGGCAATGTACTACCAACCCTGTCGCACCTAGCTATAAGCGCAGGGCTGCCAACCGGTCCATACGTCTGGCAACCACCCCCCCGGCAGCGTGGCGCACCGCTACCCTCTCGCTCTGAAGTCCAACTCACTCTCTCTCTCTGAATTCCCATTGTCTTATCTATCAACTTCTCTATTGATACTACATATTAAATGGAAGGTCCTCGACATGGCTTAAAACAAAAACCCACCACTGGTTAGCAAATGACGAGACCTTTGCAGAGATACAAAGAACATAGTTATACGTTGTCACACTCAATATAAGCAGCCAGCACGGTACAACGCGGTACCGTGGCGGTACAGTGGAGTACCAAGGAGTACAATCAGGTTGCGTTGCCACGCACTGGGCGTCACAGTATGGGTATGGATGTGGGTATGGCTATCGGTTGGATTTGGGTATGGGTGACGGCGGCATGGGAAGTGAGACCGGACCACACGCAGCTCGCCCTTTTATGGACACCGAGTGGCGAGAACAGGCGGGGTGCGCACGGCGGGTCACGTGACGCAACGTTGCCACATCGCCGTCTCAACTTTTAAATTTTTTGGTCGCCGACCACTCCCGTCTGGTGGCGTCTACGCGGTGCATAGACGCCAACAGACGGCGTCTATGCGCCGACCAGTCCCGTGGGTGTCACGCGGGTGTTCCGTCCTATCCCGTTTTTTGGCGGGTGGCCCGTCCTGAGGGGTTTGTTTTTGCATACGAAAAATGTTCGCCGCCTTCGCTGCCGCGGCCCGTGTTGTGGCGTCACTGTACGTTCATGAACCGACCATACCCGTTTATGTCGGCGTCCTTGCACGTTTGCATACGATTCAGTGGTCAAGGAAGGACGGGAGCTCAGGACAGGTATGTGTGAACCGAGCTTAACAAAATTACAGGAAAACGCTCGCACTAAAAAGGGCCGAATAGACATGCCTTAGGTTCCTTTGCTTATAATAATTTAAAGCTATATTATATACTAACTGTTGATGACATACATGCAAGTTTACAGAAATATAAGGTACAATTTACATTACCGGGTATTTATTTAGAATTATTGACAAAACTAAACAATAAAAGATTTGTTCCCTGGAGAGAATGGCAAGTGAAGGCGACACTTTCTAAAGCCGGTATCACACAAGAGCTTTTATAGTCAACATTTGAAGATCAAAATTTTTCTGGCAACATTTTTTGGAATAATTTGCACTGGTATAGGAAACTAAGGCTGACGATAGATGAATTTAGGTATTCACTGGCACGCCATGGTGTAGTCGTGCGCCATGACGATGACCCCCTGCGTCTTGATGAGCCATGGGCTTTCTGGCAGTCATCTTTCTTTGAGAGATCATTCTCTTACATGGCTCCAAGGTTATAGAACAGACTGCCACTGACCATGAGACAACTAAGTTCTGTTGAGTGCTTCAAGAGACAACTTAAGACTTTTCTCTTTGTAAGAAGCTACGACCTCGAGAGGGGTGTCATCATGGAGGGCTATAGGGTGTAAGCTATTTACCGCTGCTGGTGGCTGGGTGATGCACATAGGTTTTGTGTTACATTGATTTAATTAACCCTTGTCTATCGGGCCCGACTTAAGTCCGTATAAAAAAATTTGGACTATGTGGCGGGGCCTGACTTAAGTCTGTGTGCAATTTTGGCGCAATATTGGCTCTGAGAGAGAGACGAGCGACGGGAGGAGCCTTGGTTACCTCATGACCGCTCGCCACGGCCGCCGTGGACTGACTGAGATGTACTCCACTTACATCCACCCTCACTCCCTCGCTACATACGTAATTATATAAAGAAATTACCGTATTTAGCGATTTTGCCCTTCGGTTGCACGATCGTTGCAAGACAACCAGTGATCGTAGAAGGATGGTTCGGGTGTCATTGGAAAGCTCAATTTACGCCCTTTCAGGGATACATACTGTATTACGCTTTGGGTCTTGTTTATGCATGAAAAAGAGCACGGAAACAACCCCATTTATGGTAAAAAAAAAAAAACGCTGGGCGGCACAGTGAAATATACTCCACCACCCGCTCTTAAGGTGTAAAGTGATGTGTTTTTTTTTTTTGTTCTTGAGCGCCAGTGAATTCTGCGGGAAAATTGGCTGCTTGTGAGAAATAAGTAAACATGCTTATTATTATTATTATTATTATCCAAAATGTTGCATGTTGACCTTATAAGCTGCCAGACCAGGGTTGAGGATAAATGTTGAGGGAAAGAGCACTTGTGTGATACCGGCTTTCGGGTCTAGGAACACCACCTTGCGTTGATTCGCCTTTCTCTCAATGGCCTTGGTGAGGTCTGCTTCCCCCCACCCCCTCCCCTCTGAGTCTGTTTGATGCAAACAATCATCATGGTACCTATCTTTTCTTTATTACTAGATAGAAATTATGCATGTATGTATTATACTGTACTCAGGCACATGCCCCATAGCTGGGGGTGGCCGACTCGAGACGCAGCCTGAACAGGGACAACACAACACAACACAAAAACTAAAATACAAATTCACACACATCTAGGTATTATCTAGAAATTATACTTACTTATATAAGAAGATATGTAGCTTGACTAGCCTAACTACCATACATACCATCAACAATGAACACCATATCTTTTACTTCACTGTCATAAGTAATATTCTAATAAAAAAGGAAAGAAGACCTATGATAACATAAATAAAAATTCCTTGATTATCTTTTTAATCTAGAGATATACAGCCTATGGTAATAAAAACAATATTTACGGTGGATATTAACCCTAGATATATGTGACTTGGCAGCAAAGGGGTGTGCAGTCATAAAACCCAAACTTACTTAGCTTACTCTTTATTGAAATATAC
This sequence comes from Lithodes maja, assembly GCA_037953745.1. Lineage (NCBI taxonomy): Eukaryota > Metazoa > Arthropoda > Malacostraca > Decapoda > Lithodidae > Lithodes > Lithodes maja. The sequence continues at coordinate 47,846 of JBAKBP010016247.1, forward strand.
TTCTCAAAATCACTTATATACTGTACTGTATTTACAAATTAATATAGACACTGATAATGTAACAAATGTGAGCATATTCAATGTAACAATATGACATAAAACTCAATAGAAGCAGTGGGAAACATTACCCAGTTATAAACTCAATAGAAGCAGTGGGAAACATTACCCAGTTATAAACTCAATAGAAGCAGTGGGAAACATTACCCCAGTTATAAACTCAATAGAAGCACAGTGGGAATCATCCAGTTATAAACTCAATAGAAGCAGTGGGAAACATTACCCAGTTATAAACTCAATAGAAGCAGTGGGAAACATTACCCAGTTATAAACTCAATAGAAGCAGTGGGAAACATTACCCAGTTATAAACTCAATAGAAGCAGTGGGAAACATTACCCAGTTATAAACTCAATAGAAGCAGTGGGAAACATTACCCAGTTATAAACTCAATAGAAGCAGTGGGAAACATTACCCAGTTATAAACTCAATAGAAGCAGTGGGAAACATTACCCAGTTATAAACTCAATAGAAGCAGTGGGAAACATTACCCAGTTATAAACTCAATAGAAGCAGTGGGAAACATTACCCAGTTATAAACTCAATAGAAGCAGTGGGAAACATTACCCAGTTATAAACTCAATAGAAGCAGTGGGAAACATTACCCAGTTATAAACTCAATAGAAGCAGTGGGAAACATTACCCAGTTATAAACTCAATAGAAGCAGTGGGAAACATTACCCAGTTATAAAAAGCAGTTGACTTGAATTTTTATTTTTTTAAACGGCAAAAATTTAAGTTAATGTGAGCGCTCGTGAATCCACTTGGAGAATTGGCGCTCGAACAAATAAAATACCAGCATATTATAATATAATATTATTAACACCATCAGTTACCTTGTCAGGGTGTCAAACGAAAGCAGAGTCCATTATGTTCAATCTTTATTATTGTATATTATGTAATGATAAAATTAAGATTTATAGTTAGAATTATATTTTTGGAAGTGATAAAATGGCTAAAACAATGATATGTTATGTTAATTTCTTTATATTTCTTCTCATATTCATTCAAGTGTTCAAACAAAATTGCTCCTGTTTGACCCTCTGTATCTTTTATATAATCCTTTGGACCTTGATAGAGCCAAAGGCTGTTAAAAACCTTTGTCATGAGGTTGAAACAATTGAAAAGATTATCTATTTTTCCCAGTACCGTACTAATACAGTACTGTACTTGTAATATTATCAATATTAGTAGGCCTACATACATAATTATTAAGATAAAAAAAACACTCCGGGGTTGTTGTTGTAGATCCCCAGGTTGTCTGACCGAACAGCCCCAAGGTCCCGAGTAAGGCCAAGGCCATAACGAAGCGAAAGGTCTTAAAATCGCCAAAGTAATGGAACGAGCGTCTTAAAGCCTTAAAACTATTGGCGCTAGTTATGAGGGAGAAGGGGGTGGAGCCAAACCCTGTACCCTTCGTTAATCTCTCCGCCCGCCTCTCTGCCCTGATCCTATTCCGTTAATTGTGGCCGAAATTCACTTAATGGCTGCTCTCTCTCTCTCTCTCTCTCTCTCTCTCTCTCTCTCTCTCTCTCTCTCTCTCTCATTAATCGCCAAATTAGGAGTTTATTATCATCACTAATGTTATTGCGGCAATAAACTGTATCAACATTTAACAAATTATATTCTAAGCAACTACTTACTAAGGCACTGATAATCATGCCACTTTGTCATTCATTAACTAATCCCAGACACAGAAATTGATCTTGTACCCAAAATCACTTAGCTTATAAATTATCTCACCTTGCTTTGTAATTTATATAAATATTTGTAATGTGTATTTCAATTTTCATTTGTTCTTGATAGCGTTGAAGAATTTACGCGAGTGGGAAAAGAGCTTAGCAGAATTTTCACAAAAGTGTTATCTAAGGTACAGTACGTAAATAGTGTTATTTCAATCACTCCTACAGGTGTTTTATCACGATATCACAACAAGAAGGAGAAATGGTGTTATGTGTAGGCTATGTATTGGCCAGACTGGGGTATTGGGCTGCTCTAATGTTTTGTATTCTCTGTTTATGTGTTTCGACATAGTTGCTGAACAGAACTGCGTTGCACATACTACTCTGGTACGAATGTTGTGCCACTTAGTAAGATATTTTGTATATTTTCATTCGCATGTCTGACCATTTAACATTGGGACATTTTCAAATAATCTTACATTATTTTATTTTCAACGCCATATTCAGTCTGAAATGCAAGTGATTCTTTAAAAGAAAGAAATTACATACTTTGCTGAGATTATCACAACATTCCTAGATGAATACTGTAGGATAGCACAATGATAGGCGAACCATCACATGACAAAAACGCTATTAGTAAAGCCTTATATTTACTAAGGACGATATTAATTTTGTCATGTGTAAATATAAGGCTTTACTAATGAGGATGCTTGTCAAGTGACAGCCTATCATTGTAACCTGTTTGGGATTCAGTACACTATACTGTACATCTAGGAATATTCTGAAAGTCTCAGTATGTATGTTTTCTGTTTAAGAAATACTACAATGATGACAATGATAGGCCAACTATCACGTGACAAATATCGCCAATAGTATAGATTTTTATTATACAACGAATCATATTTCAATATGTTCACAGATTATGGTATACAGGTTCTTTCTCGTATCTGGAAGTCTAAATGACTAGGTAACATACCTAACTAACCTAGCGCAGTTACGTTTACACCCCCTTTACGCAATATTTACATTTAGACTTACCTTATAATTATGTGTCATATTGAAAATCAAATATGAAAGGAAACCATGAGCGAAATGTGGCAGTAAACCAATTATAAACAATATATCAGAGAAAAAGTCTCCCTTTATCCAACGAATCCAAGAAGTAAGATACAAAGTGTGGGAGTACTGTTGGGAGTCCCTAACAAGCTGCCCCTCCCTGTGTGGTGGTGATAATAGGTGGGGGTTGGAGGACGGGTGGAATTCGGGGAGCAAGGGAGGAGTTTTAGTTAGTTTGTTTGGGGGCTAATGTATAAACCCTTATTAACCCATTCAGTACCGGTTCGTTCGTGGCCACCCCTCCGGGGATCACGGCGTCAGGCAATAGATAGATAGATAGTACCGGTGCCGTAATTTTAACTCTATTCTGACACCCTTATTAAATAGTTATTATCAGGTAAAATGAGCCTCCAGCAATTAACAGGCTTCGAACTATATCACTTAACCATTATTACTACCACAGAGCCTACTTACACTGAACATTATCGTTTAAATATAGCTACAATAAAATATATAAGACATCGCAGGTACAGAAAGGATTAAGGTCATTAAATTGTTCAAGTGGTTGGCGCTACGTTCATAATGTGATGCATAATGTGAATATAATGTATATTATATTGTAGAGGTTAGGCGACGAATATTAGTGTAGCGAGTATACTGTAGCTTTGGTCAAAAGATGAATGTTGGTGACAATCTGCATTGTTATTAAATGAAAGTTATGTGATATTATGATTAGTGCAATATTATGATTAGTGCAATATTATGATTAGTGCAATATTATGATTAGTGCAATATTATGATTAGTGCAATATTATGATTAGTGCAATATTATGATCAGTGCAATATTATGATTAGTGCAATATTATGATTAGTGCAATATTATGATTAGTGCAATATTATGATTAGTGCAATATTATGATTAGTGCAATATTATGATTAGTGCAATATTATGATTAGTGCAATATTATGATTAGTGCAATATTCATTTTGAAAGTGTTGGTGTATTTGAAAGTGCTATCTTGTTCATAATTGACAAGTGTTTACGTACAATCAGATGCCATACTTTCTAGTCCACTCACTTCATCTATTTATAGTTATGGAAATACTAGCAAAGGTACCCGGCACTGCCCGGGAACATTTATGTTTCGTATAAAACCGATTCTGGCACCCCCTTAATATGCATGCCAAGTATGAGCTCTCCATCTTGAAAACTGAGAGAGTAGTTCGTAGTTCGTGTTAGGGGTGAGGGGACAAAATAAAAATCTATTTAAACCTATTCTGGCACCCCTTTAGTATGCATGCCAAGTATGGGCTCTCCATCTTGAAAACCGAGGGAGTAGTTCGTAGTTCGTGTTGAGGGTGAGGGGACAAAATAAAAATCCATTTAAACCTATTCTGGCACCCTCTTAGTATGCATGCCAAGTATGGGCTCTCCATCTTGAAAACTGAGGGAGTAGTTCGTGTTTGGGGTGAGGGGACAAAATAAAAATATATTTAAACCTATTCTGGCACCCCCCTTAGAATGCATGCCAAGTATGGGCTCTCCATCTTGAAAACTAGCGAGACGTTAGTGTTGGAGCCCCCCTTCCCCGGGGGGCCAGGGGGGTGAAGGGACAAAAATAATTTGCTTAACATCTAGTCTGGCACCCCCTTTGTATGCATGGCAAGCATGGCTTCTTCATCTTGAAAACTGAGGGAGTTGGGTGGTGGGGGGTGCCTCTGCCCTTCCCCTCCCTCCGGGGGGTTAGGGGACAAACAAAATGTTGCTTAAAACCTATTCTGGTACCCCCTTAGTTTGCATACCAAGTATGGGCTCTCCATCTTGAAAACTGATAGCCCTTCAACCTGGAG
>JBAKBP010016248.1:0-52486 GCA_037953745.1 Lithodes maja
CCCCCTTAACTTATTTTTGTATCTCATGGCATTCAAAATTGCCGGAAATGTGATCGCGAGCGAGTGAATATGTTTTGTTGCTTTGGTGTCTTAAGATTGATCGATGTTTGTTTTGCAATTTCCGACGGGGTTCATAAAATAACACACCTAAAAAAAACAAAAAAACAAGGAAAACAAATAAAAAATACTTGTAAAAATCGTCCCCGGTGTTAAACAGGATATTTACCCTATTTTTATATTTATTATTTTTATATTGTAATGGTTTGTAAGTGTGTATTTTATTGTTAGAAAGTGCGGAAACAACTTTTTATTTCCATTGTTAATTGTAATTCCGATACACCAAAAATCTAGGGACTTTGAAAAGACATTAGCCTAACCGGAATTTTTTTTATTTTAACCCTTCCCGCCCGGGCTGCCATTCTAAATGACGGAGCTCGTATCTGGGCGATCTGGCTAAAAAACTGACGTCTGTAAACAAAGGCCTATCTCCGTTAATACAATAGCTAGAATACTCACACACATGTCAAACTGTAGCCCTTACTTTGATCTGTAGACTGGCGTTGAGTAGAGCTCTTTAGCTCAACTGGTTCAGGTGTGATGGTGATTTTAGTGGAGATAACTTTTGGCGTGTATGTACCTAGACTCGTCCGAACGTTCTGCTGCGGCCCCGGCTACGACACACTACAGTACTGGACTCGTCGCACCACCCGCAATTATTCAGGGAAGCGATTTGAGTGTTTTTATTAGTTTATTTTGCCGTTATAATCATTATTATGTAATTTTCACTCAATAAAGTTACTTATAAAGATATTTTTGTGTCTCACTTGTACAGTACTTATATTTGTTACATATTTTGAGTGTCACTTTCACTGGACTATGATAATCGATAGTGTCATTTTCACTAGTATTTATTGTTAGGTAAGCTATAACATATATTTTAGATAATCGATAGTGTCATTTTCACTAGTATTTATTGTTAGGTAAGCTATAATATATATTGTAGCGTCACTTTCACTTGTCCATATTGTTACGAAGGCACTTATTATTACTGTTATTTGTGTCTCTTTCACTTTTACTCATTATTAGCCTACATTTTAATGTCGCTTTCACGGTCATTGTCACTGGCACTTATTATTACTGTTATTTGTGTATCTTTCACTTTTACTCATTATTTTATATTCTTATAGCCTACATTTTAGTGTCACTTTCATTGTCATTGTCACTGGCACTTCAATATTGTACTAGAGTGTGAAAATCGTTGAAGCACTGTCCAGCACACAGTACCACTTCACACTCGAGGCATTCCCATGTGGTTTTGCCTACTTTATGGGGTCTGCGGGTTGTGTGGCTACAGACATGGCACCTCTTCTGGCTCTTGGCTTTACCACCTGGCACTTTGGGAGGAAAGAGGAGGAAAGAAGGTGAGCTGGTGCTTCCTGAAGTAGTCAGCACACACCGTCCGGTCCAGCCTGCCTGGTCCTTGTAAAGGACTCCCAGGTACAGCATGCTTTTCCAGGAGCTCTAGCATCACCTGCTTATGGAACTTCCGCAGTGACTTGTACTTCTTTTCTCCTGGAGTCCTCAGCCGGTAGATATTGTAGGCGTTGAGGGCCGACATGTCGACCGTGTGCAGCACTAACTTCTTGTACAACCTGCATGATGTTCGCAGGCAGTCGATGAAGCCCATCTGCATGTCGGACTTGTCGATTAGGCGCATGTTTAGGTTGTAGTCCAGGACAGCAGCTGGTTTTTGGACAGGATTTTTGGTCTTCTGGTCCACTTTCCTGGTGGCGACCATCTCAGCTTTGTGGCATGTGGTGAGGAGGTTTACCTTCCGCTGGTCATGCCAGTGGATAGAGAGGATGGGGCCACTCTTCTTGTGGAACACATACGTCTTCTTGGTCGGGTACACTGGCATGCCCTTCCTCTTGGCCTTGACTGTGCCGACAGTTCCAGTCTTGCGGTCATGGAGGTACTGTACTTGGTGAGGATGGGCGACGTATAATAATTGTCTGTGTACAGGATGTGGTTCTTGTGGAAGTGTTTTCCATCATCTTCTGTACGACAGCGCCGCCAAATCCAATGTCAGGGTCAGTTACAATCTCGCCACCACTGCCGCTGTAGACCACAAAGTCCAGAACATATCCCGTCTTGCAGTCGCAGAGGACAAAGAGCTTGATGCCGAAACGGTGTCTCTTCGACGGGATATATTGCCGGAAATGCAGCCTCCCCCGGAACAGGACCAGAGACTCGTCGAGGAACATCTTCTGGAATGGTAATAATAATAATATGCTGGTACTTTATTTGTTCGAGCGCCAATTCTCCAAATGGATTCATGAGCGCTCACATTAACTTAAATTTTTCCATTTAAATTTTTTTTTTTTTTTTTTAGAGCTTATAGTCATCAGTAACTCTATGCTCCCCAATATCATAAGCCCTCAGAAATATGTGCGACTTCAGCTGTTTCTTAAAAGCGTCAACACAATTCAACTGCTTAACCTAAGAAGTGCGCATGGGGGGTATGAGACACCACACTCCTGTGCTGACGTATTTGAGCTGTTCCGATCACTAACATCGTTATTTTACCATAAATAGCATTTATACTTATCCATATGTGCCTATTATAGGTTGATTATAAAGGTATTAACCTGTTACAACAATAAAACAAGTGGAAACAGTGTTTGGATGGTCAAAATCGGCGATACAGGCCGGGAGTTACATAATGTATGGCTGAGGCAACCTCCCTGCCCTACTCCCCTCCCCTTGTCTGGAGAGACACTGTTACGCAATAGTCTCTCTCTCGCTCTTTCCCACGCTTGGTAACAGTGATGACAACGCCCTGTTACCAACTCGCTAATGTTAGCACGAAAATAGACCACAGAATAAGGGAATAACAGGGAAAATAGGTGATAACTGAAGGAGGGGAGGAAAGTGGGGAAGGAGGGGAGGTGGAGGAGTGATATTTGGCATGGCCCAGGGGCAAAAAAACAAAAAAATAAAGCAAAAAATAAAAACAAAACAAAAATATATATTTTTTTTTTGGGTGTTTTAAATGGATTTTTTTCCCCTTACTCTTAACCTCTGAAGTGCGCACGGGGGTAATTGAAAACCTCCCCCTGTGCTGACGTATTTGAGGTGTTTCCGTCACTAAAATATTCATTGTACCATTAATAGCATTAATAATTATCCATATGCGCCTATTATGGGTTGATTATAAAGGTATTAACCTGAAACAACAATAAAACGAGTGAAAACAGCGTTTGGATGGTCAAAATCGGAGATATAGCCCGCGAGTTGTATAATGTATGGGTGAGGCAAGCTACCTTCCCGCCAATTTTCCCCAAGGCCACTGCGACACAGTCGATCGATACTCTCTCTCTCTCTCTTGCACTCGATTGCCATCAGTGATGACAACACCCTGCTTGCAACTCGCTAATGTTAGCACGAAAATATACCTCAGAATAAGGGAATAATAGGGAAAATAGGTGATAACTGAGGGATAGGAGGAAAGTGGGGAAGGAGGGGAGGTAGAGGACTGAGATTTTGCATGGCCCAGGGGCCAAAAAAAAATAAAAAAATAAAAAAATAAAAATAAAATTTTTTTTTTTTTTCGATGTCAAAAGTTGATTTTTAATTTTACTTACTCAGGAGAGTCTTCCCGCAGTCCGCCGGGGGAACTCTTAAGAGTCTTCCCGCAGCTCCCGGGTTAAGAGTCTTCCCGCAGTCCGCCGGGGGAACTCTTAAGAGTCTCCCCACAGTTCCCGGGTTAAGTGACACAGGAAGTCGATTGAATAGACGTGGGGCAACGTAAGAAAAGGATCTAGCAGCAAAAGCATGTTCCCCAATGGCTCTGGGCTCATAAAGGCGATATGGGCCATCACCACTACGTAAATTCACATTTAACTCATTATGTGTTGGAAATAGAAGATCCAACAAATACTTAGGCTCACCAAACCTCAGCACCTTAAATGTCAGTAGGCACACTTTAAACTCTATTCTGGCCTTGATGGGAAGCCAGTGTAGATCTATTAGATAATATGTGGTGGGTGTTCTGGGTGGAAGTGAAAATATTAGTCTAGCACACCTATTAAGGGGAGGTTTCCACTTGAGGGATTTTTTTTTTTACTCCTTTCTCCCTATGTATAGCCCCATTGCTTTTCTATTTTTAAGACGTTCGCCCCATTATTTTGACGATTTTAAGAACTTTCGACCCATTTCTGTCAATTTTAAGACCTTTCGTGCCATTTAGGTGTCGATTTTATCCTGGCGAGCGATAGCGAGCCTGTAATTTAAGAGGAACCGGCCTTTAGCCGGGACATTTTTCTACCAAAAAATGTACAAATTTATCTTGAAAGGGGCTCAAGAGGGTGTAATCTTAAGCTTGATGGAAACCTAGAGACCAAACTAAAAACCTCCCCTAAAGAACAGACTGGAGTTTCTTCAAAGTAACATTTGGTAGACCAATGAACAATGAATTACAGTAATCAATTCTAGATATAACAAATGAATGAATGAGGGTCAAAAGAGATTCCTTGCTCAAGAACTTCCTTATAGCATAAAGGTTACGAATGTAAAGGTGACAACTCTTCACGACACTATTTATATGATTCTTAAAGTTCAGATTTTTGTCGAATACAACGCCCAAGTTTTTCACTGATTCCAAAGGTTGGAGCTGTGATTCACCGAATTCTAGACATCCAAAATCTTCATGGACACTATTTCTCAAATTACCATTTATGACTATAATCTCCATCTTGTTGTCATTCAATTTGAGCTTCCTTCTAGTCATCCAGATCTTCAAGTCTGACAAGAGTGATGAAAATTTATTCTTTACCTCATCGATATTATTAATTTCAATATACAACTGTGAATCATCTGCATAGAAATGATACTTAACACCATGTGCATCCAGTAGGGATGAAAGACTAGAGGCATAGATAATAAACAACACAGGGCCAAGAACTGATCCCTGAGGCACCCCGAACTTTAGCGATGATGGTTCTGACATAGAGCCACCAATGACAACACATTGACTGCGATCGGTAATATATGACTGAAGAAGCAGGAGTGCATCTCCCTGCACACCAAAACCAGAAAGGTCTCTGATGGTCAACAGTATCAAACGCTGCAGAGAGATCCAACAAAACCAAAAGAGAACACCGTCCAGAACATGTATTCGAGACTAAATCATTATAAATCCTGCTCAGGCCTGTCTCCGTTGAGTGGAGCTTCCTATAAGCAGACTGAGACTGGGGAATGACACTGTTCCACTGCAGAAAAGGCAGCAACTGGGTCCAGTATTGCACGCTCGACAATCTTAGACAGAAATGATAGGTTAGACACAGGGCGATAGTTTTTCAGAATTTGGAAAACAATTTTCCTCAAAGATACAATTGACAATTGAAGGTGATGCAGTCTCATAAGCTGTAGTTATCTTTGATACATTTATCGGGGCCAATGAACAAAATGTTTTATTGAGTTCTCTTAGGTATGTCAAGGCATTTAGGGAGTTAATCGGCTGAAAATGTGTGAAGGCAGAGTCTACGGCCAACGGCCGAGAAGGGACCACAGAGTATTCTCCAAGAGCAGGGGTATCAGGTATCAGGTAGCCTTGGACAACCATCTCAAGTCGGTGCCAGATCAGCCATGCTTCACGGGGGTGAGAGCTGCCCCCTCGAATAGCCTGCTGCATCAAGCACTGGCAGCAAACATACTCGGGGGGAGCAACTCTCGCCGAGGCCAATGAAGATGGCCGAAACAACTCCAGGTAGACTCCAGGTAGGTAGGTGGTAAATCAATGGCGTATCATGTCATACAGCTTCCTGATTTTCCAAAGCTGATCTTGAAGGTGGACATGCATGTTGTTAGTCTGTTAGTCAGGTGCAGATAGGACAGAATGTCAAAGTATCTGTCCCTAGACATAAATTTCCCGAAGGCTGGGGTTGTAATCAGATCGTCAGTGATCCAGTAATCTGCCAGTGCATGTTTTCTGATGTGTGTCGTCAGCATAGTCAGTGCCAGAAAAACATATATTTCTGCCACAGTGACAGCTCGCCATGCCACCATCTTGGCACTTGTTTTCCAGCCAAGAAATTTTGCACAGATTTCGTGATGGATGTTGGTTTCCTCCACCAGGTATTCCATGACCTCGTTGTCATAAAACCCACAAAAAAGTTCACTAGGGCTTGCATCTGGGCCACAGGGATATGCTGCTGACACCCCTGAGCCAATCTGCTCCTCATCAAAAGCAGGCACATCTGGCTCGAAATCTGCCCCATCAGTCCAGACAAACACCTCTGATTGTGGGGCACGGCCACAGGCAGCGGCGTCGGCATCGGCAGGCTGAGTCGCATGCCCACGACCGCCACGGCCTCGCCCTTGCCGTGTCAGTATCTCCTCTTCTTCCACTTCCTCCTCCTCCTCAGTTGATGTTGGGTCATCTGGGGCAATGTTAGGTTCGTCGACATCGTCTTCGGGGGTTAGTTCTGGCGAAGAAGGGACCGGGCGTCGGCGGCGTGGGGGGCCGGAAGCTGCGGGGGGTGGAACAATGGGATGCTCAGCCTCCGGAGTTGGACTCCTTTTGCGGCGAGCTGAGGGCTTCTCCCCTCCAAATAAAGCTCGCCGATGTGATGAGGCCTGTGGTACACTGTGGGAGGACAATGCTGCACCACTAGCACCACTTGTAGAGGCCCTTTGCTCATCCTGAGGGAGAGATAAAGTTGAGGGCTGTGGGTGACCCGCGCGGGTGGTGACTAGAGCAGGGTCAGCGTCATTGTCTCTACCACCACTTATGTTGCCTTCCCTTATTTCCTCTGCCGCCTTGCGTGCTTTTTTGGCTGCACTTTTCACTAAAGATTTCTTATAAAAGTATTTGCACACTTTCAAGGGCGTACGAGCAGGCAAGGGGGAAGGGTCATGAGTAGGCCTAGGCTGACCACGGTGCAATGGCGGCGGGGTAGGCCTAGGCTCAAGCACACTTGGAATTTCTATTGCACCTTCCTCGAACACTTCAACATCAGGGTTTTCGCTACTACCTGATATATGATACATATCTACTGCATCATCACCCTGAAAGCCCTCAAAATCCTCAATACAGTATCACTTATGTCTTTCAGTTTGTTGACTTCGCTTGTACCACTGCTTGCTTCGAAAGAACTTTCACTTTCTATGGCCAAAAGTTGTCTTTCGAAAGCGAAGGTTTTGTTGAGTGATAACTCAACAAAACCTTCGCTTTCTTACGATCAGGCCTTTTCTCGGTCGCAGTAGGCGTCGATGTTGCTAGCGGGGTAGCAGTGGGGCGTGCGTGAGGTTGCACAGCATCGGACGCGTCGGAAGACATATTTTCGCTATATCTCGCTATGGCGGGTACATACGGACTGATAACGGTAGTAGTTGAGGCGTGGTGGCGATCGCGGTAGTAGTTGAGGCGTGGTGGCGCTGCGATCGCCCCTGCAAAGGAAATTTTCACCGCGCGGCTTTCAAGCATAGGGATTTTAAAAGGACACCAGGGCTCCGGCCCTTCTGCCGCTTTGTTATTTTAAAATGACACCCGGGCTGGAAGGGTTAACCCTTCGACCCCGGGTGGTACACGTGTGTACCATTTTTTTTTGGCCCGAGGAACCCGGGTGGTACAACACTGTACCATTGCTTGCGTGTGTGCTTTCGAATGGCGCGCGTAAAAAGTTCGCTCCGTGGTCACCAGGCGTCGCTAGGCGACGCCACCAGACAGCATGTACGCCACCAAAACAGTCTCTACCCTGCCGCCAACATGGATACTAGCCCAAAAAGTTATTCCCTTGTGTCCGATTCTACGCTCCCTTCGACGCCTGCCCATGTTCGTCGCGCCCTAACGCAAAGGCACGTACAAGATGCGTTGACTCCCGGAGGTATTGAGATAGCTTTGAGGAGTTATGAACGTGGTGAAGGCAAAAATAGTGTTGATGAGTTGGGTAGTGATAGCTCCGAGTCTTATCAGTCTCACTATAGTGAAGATTTTGACGATCTAGACGAAATCCATGAAAGATACGCGGTTTTTAGTGGATTTGACCATGACGATGAAAGTGATGATAGTGAGGCTGAGCGGGAGGCTGAGGTTGACCCGCCATTGTCTTCCTTATCTACCCACGCCACCCAAGTTGCCCCAGGCTCCCGCCATTCTTCCCCACCACCACCAGCACTCCCTAGGGTTGAGGACCCCCCACTTTCGGCCTATTTACCCACTATTTCCCCCGAGAGGAGACATACTACTAGAGAAAAGGGAAAAGGGATGAAATATGTTAAAAAGGGAGCTACAAGTAGGCGCTCTTTGGTCGAGGCTCCCGCGGCTTCCACCCCTGCCGCTCCCAGCCATACGCCCCCGCAAGTTTCCCCAGGGTCCACCCCACCTCTCCAGCCTACAACAGAGGTTCCTGATGATGTGTTCGACCTCGCATCCCTAGCTGCACCTACAGACACTGAACCAGTGCTGTCTATGACTCGTCGTAGGCCAAGGAGCCCCGAACCTCTGCATGAAGATGACAGAGCCTTACCTGCCACTCCTTCCCCACCTCGCCGACCTACACGCCGCCCACGCCGCCCACGCATCATTCGTTCCCCGCGAGATTATGAGGGGGGCTCTGAAGATGAAGGGCACCTCACAGATGACTCTGGCCATGATTACCTGGGTCCACCGTCAGGGCAAGATGACGGCTCTGACGACAACGACGATGACGACGACTTTATGGACATCGACGACCCTCAACCCAGACGCTTTGCCCAGGGCCGTCGTGCTCCTGGCCGCCCTGGCCGCCGGGCTGGGCCTGGGCGCCGTCGCGCTCCTGGCCGCCGTCGCGCTCCTGGCCGCCCTAGGGTGCGCGCCGCCAAAGTTCGTGGGCGTGCTGCCCCCGCTCTAGCTCCACAGAGGGCAGTGGCACAACCTGGGCGCCCCGTTCAGGACCACATGCAGTGTGCACAGTATCTAAATGTGCACAAGCTCGGTTACCTGCCTCTGGAACGAGATGGAGTCACCATTAGCAGAAGGCGGTGCCATGTCTGCTGGAACAGCCAGGTGAGGCCGAGGAAGCACAAAAAGACCACCATGCAGTGTGTGGAGTGCCAGGTGTCACTATGTACTATACCGTGCTTTGCTGAATACCACAGCAAGCAGGAGTACTAACTAATAATCATAGTGAAAGTACCAAAGACTGACAATATGTATGTATATAGGCAACAAGTGGAAATAAAACAATGTACAGGTGTATTGTGATAAAAAAGTCATGTATTATGAAAACATATATAAATAAGTGAAAAAAGACACAATAAATTGTATATAAAACGTTTACAAAGCATATAACTAAGTGAAAGTGACACATGACATAATATTAGATGGCCAAAGTATAATAAACACCTGTGATAACGAATAATCAGTGCCTAATATAACAATAACCTACCTCAATTACTAATAAAATGTAGCGTATCAAGTGAAAATGAGCATTATCAGTGAAAGTGACACTCTCTCAAGCATATTTACCAAAGTGAAAGTGACACACGAACTAATATTAGATGGCCAAAGTATAATAAACACCTGTGATAACGAATAATCAGTGCCTAATATAACAATAACCTACCTCAATTACTCATAAAAACTACGGTATCGAGTGAAAATGTGAAATATTAGTGAAAATGATAGCCTAATACACATATTTTATATAATTGGACTCCAAATAACTATAATAACATCACTATCAATACATAAAATCGCCTCCGGGAGGTAAAAAGTTTGGCGCGACGAGCCGCGGCCTGGGCCAAGGCGACGCATCCGAACGCGGGATGATTTTCACGCATAAAAATCACTCCACTTCCCGCGCTCACCATTATGCAATCACTTGGGCTAGAGACCTCTACTCAACGGCATTCTACACATGAAGGTTTGTGCTACATTTTTCTGTTTTTTTTATAACTTTGTGTAATGTATTTCAGGAGTAACATGTGAGTCAACTTGTACCAAAATTCCTGAAAACCCCCGGACACAGAGTACAGTTACGATATTCCCTAGCCGGGGTCGGAGGGTTAATACCACAAATTTTCCGAGTGTTTTTTTAATTGTTTTGTGTTAATTTGCATCAATATATAGTGTTTGTAATTAATTAGAAATCTCGGAAAAACCTATGTTCCCCATTTTCGATCGATGTTGAGACCTCTCCCCGATAGTGGGGAGGGCTATGATTTGAAGCAGGGTGTCAAACCGGAGCAATTTTGTTTGAATACTTGAATGAATATGAGAAGGAATACAAGAAAATTAACATGAAATAGCATTACTTTGACCATTTTATCATTTGTAAACACACAACTACAAACACTTAATTTGATCTAAATATTACAATTATAAAGACTAAAAATACTCGGCTCTCGTTTGACACCCTGATTTGAAGATATTAGCCTAACCTAACAACCTTACCAAATCTATCCTAGTATTATGGGTGGGGGCTGCCGCCCCCACACCCCCGCTGGTTGGGTACTAATCTATCTATCTATTGCCTGACGCCGTGATCCCCGAAGGGGTGGCCACGAACGAACCGCCCCCATGCACCTCTGTCCCCAGTCAGTCGACGCCCCTCCCCCCAACCAGCACCGCCTTCATTCATGTAGTTCCTCACTCCATCCTTCCACCTCATATTCGGTCTACCTCTCCCCCTCTGTCCCTCCACCTCGCTCTCGTACACCCTCTTAGTCATTCTCTCGCTTTCCATACGTTCCATATGGCCGAACCATCTCAAGTTGTTCCTTTTCACACTTTCCAGCACATCTACCTCCACACCACACCTCCTTCTTACTTCCTCATTAGTCTGTCTATCCCTCCATGTAATTCCGCACGCACTCCTTAAGTAATTCATTTCCACTGTTTTCACTCTTGGTCTGAGTCTCTCAACCAACGTCCATGCTTCGCTTCCGTAAGTCAGTGTCGGGATTACCACACTGTCATGCAAGGACTTCTTCACTTCCATACTGACCACCCTATTTCTTGTTACTGCTTTTAGCGTTCCTACAACCCTCTTCCCCTGTTGTACCCTCTCCCGCACCTCTTCATCCATAGTCCCATCTTTACTCAACACACTGCCCAGATACTTAAAAAAGTTGACGATCTCCATAGCCTGACCGTTCAGCTTCACCTCACACTCTGTGACTTCACCCCTTTCGAAGACCATAACCTTGCTCTTCCCCGTATTTACCTTCAAATTCCGTTTTTCGCACACTGTTCCAAACTCATTTACCAGACCCTGCAACTCCCATTCATTATCACTCATCAGAACTGTATCATCCGCAAACAGCAGTATAGGTAGCTTCCACTCAATTCCCTCCCTTTTCAGCGATACATCAACATCCACTGCTCTTGATAGTATTTCTTTCATAACTCCATCCATATATACAGTAAACAACCACGGGGACATCACACACCCCTGTTTCAAACCAACATTCAGGTCAAAGAACTCGCTCTGCTCACTCTCCACACGTACTGCCGCCTTTGCACCCTCATACATGCTCTTCACTGCTTTCAGCAACTTGCCCTCTACTCCGTATATTCTAAGTACTTTCCACAAACCTTCTCTATCCACTCTGTCATAGGCCTTCTCCAAGTCCATAAAGGCAACATACACCTTTTGTTTCTTCTCCAGATACTTCTCCACAACACAATTCAGGGTAAAAATCTGATCTACACATCCTCTTCCCTTCCTAAAGCCTCCCTGCTCGTCGCCTATCCATTTCTCCGTTCTCACTCTCACTCTCTCAATCACTACCCTACTGTATACCTTCCCTACTACGCTTAGAAGACATATTCCTCGGTGGTTACCACACACTCCTCTTTCCCCTTTGCCCTTATATAGGGGGACTATTATGCCAGTCTTCCAGTCATCGGGTGCACTCCCCTTCTCCCATGCTAGTTTGCACATTTTCCATACCCATTCTATCACTATCTCACCACCATACCTCAACATTTCCCCACACACTCCATCTGTTCCTGGTGCTTTCCCCAACTTCACTCTTTTCATGGCTTCCCACACTTCTGACCTCCTGATCCCCACCTCCTCCTCCACTACTTCTCTTCTTCTCCCTCCCATACCATATCCAGCTATGTTTGCTGGCTCTTCATTCCTTTCATTTAGCAACTCACTGAAGTACTCCCTCCATCTTTCGACTCTCTCTTGCTTCTCGGCTAGCATTCTCCCATTCTTATCTTTCACACCCTTACTGTTTCCCTTGCTACCTTCCCTAACTTTCTTGACTTCTTTCCAGAACAGTTTCTTACTCTCCCTCCATTTTACACTCAGATTCCTTCCAAATTCCTCATCTACTCTTCTCTTACTTTCCTTCACTACTCTCTTCACCACCCTCTTACTCTCCACGTACCTCGCTCGTTTCTGTCTCTCGGAATCTTCATTCCCTCTACTACCCAACCACTCTCTATATGCTTTCTTCTTTTCTTCCACAGCTATTCTTACCTCTTCTGTCCACCATGCTGTACCTTTCACTCCCCTCCCTCTTCTCCTCACTCCACACACCTCCTCACATGCTGCACAGATCTCATCCTTAAACACCTTGCTCATCTCCTCCACTTCCTCCATAACTTCCAGGTCGAACCCACCTAGTCGTCTTTCCACTGCTCTCCTGTACTCCTCCCTGACTTCCTCCTCCTGCAACCTCTCCACCCTCCTCACCATTCCACCCTCCTCTCGCCTCCCTCCCGCTCTCCTCACCCACTTCTTTTGTATCCTAACCTTAGCTACCACTACATAATGATCAGACAGACCCCCTCCAATACCCCTATACACCCTAGCATCCATCACAGATTTCTTCATTCGTTCATCCACACATACATAATCAATCAATGACTTTCGTTCCACCACTGTCTTATCCTTCATTGTCAACATCCGTTTCCACGTGTACCTGTGGATCATTCTGTGTCGGAAGAAGGTGTTGGCTATCCACAGCCTCCTCCCCACACATACGTCCACAAGTGCACTACCATTCCCATTCACCTCTGATGGTACCCCCCACCCTCCCACCACTCCCTCAACTTTCCTATCACCCACCTTACCATTCATATCTCCAATCAGAAATATTCTTTCGTTCTTGTCAAACTTCTCCAGGCACGCCTCCACATTCATCCAGAACTCCTCTTTCTTAGTAACTAATCCCTTAGTAAAAAAAAAAAATTTGGCTGTCGATTATACAAAGGCGAAAGAAAAGTCAATGAAGTCTACGGTGTTTACTCTGCAATCTTCAGCGTTTGATTGTACTGTACGTTGATAACCGGAGAGTACCGTATTGACAACCTTGTTACGAAAATTACATTTTAGTAGCATACTGTACTTTATATTAGGTTTTGCCGAGGGTTGAAACACATTTTCATATGATCTTTAGAGCTGTCGATACCTGGAAGTACCGTATTGACAACTTTGTTACGAAAAAGACATTTTAGTACCATACTTTTTTATTAGGTTTTGCTGAGGGTTAAAACAAATTTTCATATGATCTTTAGAGCATAATTATAGATTCCATATTTATCTTCAAACATATAACAAAAAAATTGTGGTATTAAAATAATGTTGAACCGCCTAACCAAACAACCTTACCTAACCTTTCCTAGTATTATGGGTGGGGGCTGCTGCCCGGCCCCACACCCCTGCTGGTTGGGTATTAACCCCTCAGACCCGGTTGGGCTCTGAGGCATCCATAAAAAACACCCCCGCGGAACCCGGAAGGGCTCTGAGGCTCCGGCAGCTTGAAAGCCTGTAAGCTTGGTGTGCGAGGCGTCCGTCCGACGCATGTAAACAACAGCCGGTTGGACCGACGCCGCGCAGGCGTCCTTGTTCGTGTGTGCCTGTATGTTATTGTTAAGTACTGTAGTGAAAAGTAGTGTAAAGTGGCTGATATCGCCACAAAGTTATCTCCACGGAAATCGTCATCACAACTAAACCAGTTGACTTAGAGAGCTCTACTCAACGCTATTCTACAGGTACGAAACACATCTACGCTTGGGGATGCGCGGTAATGCGGAAACAGTCAAAATAACAAAGATACGGTAGCCTAGGCATAGACGTTTTTCGGCCAAAACCCCCGGGTTTCGGTATGGAATACATAGCCGGGTCTGAGGGGTTAACCCGTAAATGGCGGCAAAGCTCATAAGAGGTTTTACTGGGCGACGGTGGCAAAGCTCTTAAGAGGGAGGCCTAAAAAAATCATTTAAACAGTCCCAGTAGCACTAAACAATTTTTTTTTTTTTTTTTTTTTTTATTTTTCCCTATACTGTACCTCATTTCACTCCTCCACATCCCCTCCTTCATCCCTTTCCCCTCCCCCTTCAATTATCACCTATTTTCCCTGTTATTCCCTAATTCGTTGGTATATTTTTGTGCTAACATTAGCAAACTGTGTGGAGGATGTGCTTATGTGCCTAGCGAGTGTGTTACATAACCGAGTGTGTGTATGAGTAGGCTCAGTGTGGCTTGAGGCCTCGTGGAGGGAGGGGTTGCCCCAATTTTCTCCATAATTCATGAATGGGCTGGTCCATCTATATTCACGATTTTGACCAGAAAAATTATATTTTCACTTGTTTTATTGTTGTTACAGGTTACTATCTTCATAGTGAAGGTAAAATAGGCTCATATGAATAAGTAATAACGCTATTTATCGTAAAATGACGATTATAGGCCTGAATGGAGCCAATATGCTCGCCCATGGGCAGCTAGTTCAATACCCCCCCCCCTCGTCGTTGCCGGGTTAATAAAACAATAGGCCTAAAAGATTGACGGGTGCCGAAAAAAAAGTCGATGAAGTCTACGGTGTTTAGCCTACTCTGCAATCTTCAGCTTTGGCTGTCGATAACAGGAAAGTACCAATAAAAATGTAGGCTACTGACGTCTTGTAGGTGAAGCTTCACTCCGATTGGCTACCGAACATCGGGGAGGAGGCTTGAATTTAAACAAAGTGTCCTGGACTGGCTGTACAAAAATAACTCTGAAAATTTTATAGGAGAGTGAAAATCAAATTGACAAAATAGGAAAAGTAGAAGTTATCCGCACATCTGTAAGGTCCAATGAGTAAGGTAAGAGCAACAACAAATATTTAGCCTAGGGTAAGGCACCGATAAAAGTACCGTCGGTCGAGGAAAGTACCGATTTTCATTTACACATAACGCATATAAAAACTTTCTGTATACAACTTTCATTGGTATAATTTTAAAGAGCACACTCTAAACTATTCATAAGTCACTTAAAACACTAAAATTGGCTTATGGGAGCCATGTAATAACATGGTGAACCTTCGTGAAGTTGGCGCGAAACAGCGAATTTAGCGGTGGATAGAAATGAGTGCTTTCGTTCCGCCTCGCGGTACCACCCTTATAACGTTGGTAATTTAATTAGGCCTACTATCTTTCCTAAACACCTACATATGATTCAGAAAGCCTTCAGCTTTGCATATATATATGCATATTTTGTACATATGACACATAATAAGATAGGGCTAGGCCTATTACAACGTTTTTCTGCCAGATCGCCCGGATCTGAGTGCTGTCCTTTGGAAGGCAAGCCCGGGCAAGAAGAGTTAATATGTAATTTGGAAGACCCACAAATAAGGCATTGCAATAATCAACACGGGAGAAGATCAATGAGTGGACCAGCGTCAGAAGGCAATGTCTAGTTATAACTGCTTCACCGAGTAGAGATTTCTGATATGTAGGTAGCAACTTTTGACAATCTGATTTATGTGCTCCTTAAAATCCAGTCTTGAGTTCAGATACCGGTACACTCCCAGATTTCGAACAAAGTTTACTGGTTGTAGTTGTGATTCGCCCATATCGATGGAGAGGGCATTTACTGCATCAGTAGCCCTTATGTTTCCTCGGATGATGAGAATTTTAGTTTTGTTATCATTTAGTTTAAGTTTTCTTGTCCTCATCCACTTATTGATATCGGTCATCAGCATTTCCACCTTTCTCTGTGTATCAGCTATATTTGTGATTTTCACGTAAATCTGGGTGTCATCAGCATAGAAATGATAGGTGCACAAAGTAGAAGAGACAAGCCACTAGTGTATATCGTGAACAGGACAGGACCCAACACTGATCCCTGCGAACGCCACAGAGCAGGGGTGCTGAGTCCGAGACTGTCCGATTCACCATCACACTCTTAGTTTCTTACAGTAGATCCTCTGGAAAAAGGCAAACTAGGCCTGTGTATCCAGCTCAGTACCAGTACTTGCACTGCTGCGGTCGTTCACGGTGTTGGCGGCGGCGGTAGCAGACGCAACATTTTTACTATACTGTATTTTTGCTTTATAATCAAACTTCAAATCTTGTCTTCCCCATGCTTTATCAAGATTACTTTCAAACTCCCTTATTGATTCGGAATCGACTACATACTGGGGCAGTGCGTTCTACTCATTTACCACTCTATCACAAAATGAGTTCTTTGCCTTCTCAAGCCTATTTCTTTCTTTGTAAATTTTCTTGTGTCCTCTCGTTCTTGTTCCCTCCCGCATCAAGAAGATACCTTCACACACATCCTCATCATACTTTCCTGACACTATCTTAAAAGTCTCTATCATATCCCCTCTCTTTCTCCTATATGCCAGTGTCGGAAGCCCCAGTGTCCTCGACCTCTGCTCATAGCCCGCGTTTTTCAACGTTGGTACTAGCTTGCTAGCTCTCCTCTGCACTTTCTCCACTGCTTCTATATCCTTTACCATATATGGAGCCCACACCTGGTTCGCATATTCCAGGTGCGGCCTAACCAGCGCTGTATAGAGATTCCTGAAGATTTCTTCATCAAGTGACACTCTGGGATCTACCTGACAAGTATGACCTGAGAAGCAAGAGAGCAGAGTCACGCACACCACAGTTATAAAGATCACTCAGTAGCAGCTCATGATCCACTGTGTTGAAGGCTGCAGAGAGATCAAGTAAAACCAACAATGAGGCATGCTTTTCAGACACTGGGAAGTTACGTTCGGAGAAAGATTTGTTAACTATTTTGGAAATAAGCTCCACTGCATGATCATATACACCAGGTAGTTTGGAAACATTTATAGGATCCAGTGGACAAAATGTTTTATTAAGGTTTCTTATATAGGATCAGACAACATCAGCCTCTGCTGGATGGAATGATGAGAGGACATTATTAGGAGCATGTCGTGGTTGGGGTACAATTGAATATTCTTCATTAGAGGGGCCTTCATCTAGTTCATGTCTCATACGAGTTATCTTGCTAGTAAAAATTTTGACAGTCTGCAGCTAACTCCGCATCAGATGCAGAAGGTCTTGAGTTCACGTGTCTTTTTCCAAGCACAGTACAGTACGTACTCCAATTTTGCGTGTTCTGATTTTGCGAAACACCAATTTTGCGACCGAGACCTCAAGAATGCCATTGTTGATCTATCTAGTATCTATCTATTGCCTGATGCCATGATCCTCGAAGGGGTGGCCACGAACGAACCGCCCCCATGCACCTCTGTCCCCAGTCCGTCGATGCCCCTCCCCCCAACCAGCACCGCCTTCGTTCATATACTTCCTCACTCCATCCTTCCACCTCTCTATCGGTCTACCTCTCCCTCTCTGTCCCTCCACCTCGCTCTCGTACACCCTCTTATTCATTCTCTCGCTTTCCATACGTTCCATATGGCCGAACCATCTCAAGTTGTTCCTTTTCACACTTTCCAGCACATCTACCTCCACACCACACCTCCTTCTTACTTCCTCATTAGTCTGTCTATCCCTCCATGTAACTCCGCACGCACTTCTTAAGTACAGTCGACGCTCGATTTAACGGACCCCGATACAACGGACAACGGATTTAACGGACTCTGTCCATAGCCGGACAATGGACCCAGCAACGGACAAAGTCCGTTGCTCGAAAAAAAGTTGGAGCAAAGTCCGTTGCTCTATCTATTTATCTCTCTAATGCACTACCTAAATCCCTTATACATTAACATAACTATGTCTTATTTGGAATTTTTGTAATCTTTGAATCATTTCTAATGTGATGGAATTGAAAAATATAATATCCTTCCAGCACATAGATAAATAATAAATAAGATAGTCAACAAAATATTTCAACTCTCCCCTCCGTGCGAGCAGAGATGGTAGATTTACGTTTGATAGATTTTTTGTTTTGTTTTTTTCCCTCGATATACACTCTCTTTCTATCTATCTATCTCTCTAATGCACTACCTAAATCCCTTATACATTAACATAACTATGTCTTATTTGGACTTTTTGTAATCTTTGAATCATTTCTAATGTGATGGAATTGAAAAATATAATATCCTTCCAGCACATAGATAAATAATAAATAAGATAGTCAACAAAATATTTCAACTCTCCCCTCCGTGCGAGCAGAGATGGTAGATTTACGTTTGATAGATTTTTTGTTTTGTTTTTTTCCCTCGATATACACTCTCTTTCTATCTCTCTAATGCACTACCTAAATCCCTTATACATTAACATAACTATGTCTTATTTGGACTTTTTGTAATCTTTGAATCATTTCTAATGTGATGGAATTGAAAAATATAATATCCTTCCAGCACATAGATAAATAATAAATAAGATTGTCAAAGAAATATTTCAACCCTCCCCTCCGTCTATGCGCCGAGCTTCCCAGACGGGAGATTTACGTTTGATAGATTTTTGTTTTTTTTTGTTCCCACGGTATACACAAAATGATGGGGAAATATTATAACATGTTTTTAATTGACATTTGTGTCGTTTTTGCTGATTATGAGTTGGTGGAAAAAATGTCTTTAATTCTATCATATCGGAAATGATTCACAGATTATATAGAGACCAAATAACATACACTTTTAAGTGTGTTCAATAGTTTTGCATTATCAATAGGGTGTAGCACAAGGCTTATCAACATTATCACAGTAACGGGGTCGGGGTTGAGGCGGGACGGGGAGGGGAGGGAGTAGGCCTACAGAGGAGGGGATATCCTTCCTTTTTTTTTTTTCCATGTGAAATTTATCATATCAATGACAAATAAGACCTTTATTATGTTTTCAGGGACAGTACAGCACAACGTGTCCCTCAATAAAAAAAAAAAAAAAAAAGGCGAAATACGAAGGCAATTTTCCAGCTACGGACTTTTTCCAGCAACGGACTCGGTCTCCCCCCTATTAGTCCGTTAAATCGAGCGTCGACTGTAATTCATTTCCACTGCTCTCACTCTTGGTCTGAGTCTCTCAACCAACGTCCATGCTTCGCTTCCGTAAGTCAGTGTCGGGATTACCACACTGTCATGCAAGGACTTCTTCACTTCCATACTGGCCACCCTATTTCTTGTTACTGCTTTCAGCGTTCCTACAACCCTCTTCCCCTGTTGTACCCTCTCCCGCACTTCTTCATCCATAGTCCCATCTTTACTCAACACACTGCCCAGATACTTAAAAGAGTTGACGATCTCCATAGCCTGACCGTTCAGCTTCACCTCACACTCTGTGACTTCACCCCTTTCGAAGACCATAATCTTGCTCTTCCCCGCATTTACCTTCAAATTCCGTTTTTCGCACACTGTTCCAAACTCATTTACCAGACCCTGCAACTCCCATTCATTATCACTCATCAGAACTGTATCATCCGCAAATAGCAGTATAGGTAGCTTCCACTCAATTCCCTCCCTTTTCAGTGATACGCCAACATCCACTGCTCTTGATAGTATTTCTTTCAGGACTCCATCCATATATACAGTAAACAACCACGGGGACATCACACACCCTGTTTCAAACCAACATTCAGGTCAAAGAACTAGCTCTGCTCACTCTCCAGACATACTGCCGCCTTTGCACCCTCATACATGCTCTTCACTGCTTTCAGCAACTTGCCATCTACTCCGTATATTCTAAGTACTTTCCATTGCCATATATTTATTTGCTTTGTTTGGACACACATACATGTAATTATACATCCCACAATAAAGAAAAATACAGAAAAGCAAGACATTATCATTATCCTTGAGAAAATAAAATTAAATGAGCAATTGAGCATTTATCTAGACTCGAAAGATGGCTGGGCTTGCGGGGATGGAGGGAGGGTGTCCGAGGCTTGGGTGGCCTGGCCACCCATTGTTGATGAAAACCTAATTTTGCGGGTGGCGCCGTAAGAAAGTGAGGCTCTCCGCACTAGTTTTCGGGGGGGAGGGGTGGCCGGGCTACCCAAGCCAGGATCTTGGGGAACCTCACTCATAGGAGTAACATAAACCAATTGCACTATTGTAATTAAAACAGAAATTAACTTGGCTTATGGAGGAGTTTCATGGCTACGCATGGAACAGTGGGACTCTTCAAATGTACTGACAGGAACAGTGGTGGGAGAACCAGACCTTTGTTTGTTTAATATTTTGTGTCGAGTAATTAACCTGGGAACTGCGGGAAGACTCTTTAGAGTTCGGCCGGCGGACTGCGGGAAGACTCTCTGGAGTAAGTAAAACTAAAAATCAACTTTTTACATCGAAAAAAAAATTATTTTTTATTTTTTTTTTTTTTTTTTTTTTTTTTTTTTTTGGCCCCTGGGCCATGCAAAATCTCAGTCCTCTACCTCCCCTCCTTCCCCACTTTCCTCCTATTCCTCAGTTATCACCTATTTTCCCTATTATTCCCTTATTCTGAGGTATATTTTCGTGCTAACATTAGCGAGTTGCAAGCAGGGTGTTGTCATCACTGATGGCCATCGAGTGCAAGAGAGAGAGAGAGAGTATCGATCGACTGTGTCTCAGTGGCCTTGGGGGAAATTGGCGGGAAAGGAGTTTGCCTCACCCATAGATTATACAACTCGCGGGCTATATCTCCGATTTTGACCATCCAAACGCTGTTTTCACTCGTTTTATTGTTGTTTCAGGTTAATACCTTTATAATCAACCCATAATAGGCGCATATGGATAATTATTAATGCTATTAATGGTACAATGAATATTTTAGTGACGAAAAACCTCAAATACGTCAGCACAGGGGGAGGTTTTCATTTACCCCCGTGCGCACTTCAGAGGTTAAAAGAAATCGGACAGACGTGGCCCACTCCCTCACCTCATGAGCCTTTGTTACCGCTGACGGTTCGGCGACTTAGATAGCGTCAACTAGAATAGATGCAAGTTGTCTTTGAGATAACCTTGATTTGTCATGTGAAGAGATCCACAAATGAGCCAGGTGTAAGGGTGAAGTTTGTTATACTGTATCTAATTATATCATGCCATCACAGGGCATCGAGCATGGTGTTGATCGTTTTGATTTATGGCCATAAAATCAAGGAGAGAGAACACATGATATTCTCATTCATACTTGGCTATGAAATCGGGAGCTGGCGCCAGAGAGACCGCGCTCAGATCCTCCTTAACCCTTCCTCCCCGGGCTGTCTTAGCTAATGACGGTCGCCCCTACCCGGGCGATATGGCCGAAAAACGTCTAGGCCTAGGCTACCGTATTTATGTTTATTTTCACTGCTAGAACTTTCCCACTCATCTATAATCGTAGTGCGGTTTTCAATCTGTATTTTGGCATTTAGTAGAGCTCTGTAAGTCAACTGGTTCAGTTGTGATGACGATTTCAGTGGAGCCAATATTGCAGAGATGTTGCCAATATGGGGGCATTTTAGACACTAATTTCGTCATGACGTCAGAACAATAACATTGAGAAGTCTTCTTCTTGTTTTGGGAGGTGCGGTGACGAACGCTTGGGTTTGTTGACATAGGTCGTACGTACGGCGTTCGGACCAAGCTTAATTAGGCTATTAAGCTCATGCCTTAGATAAGGCATACCGGGTAGCTGCCCTTCTTTCGTGCTGTCCTTACCAAAGGCAGCCCGGGTAGGAAGGGTTAATACACAGGTTCATAGGGGTAAATTCCAATAATCCAAAAAATCCGGTAATCGGAACGAGGCCCGGTCCCCTGCTATTCGGATTACAGGACTTTTACTGTATATACTCAATATTTGTAACTCTCATGCTTGGTGGGTTGGAATTAAATGAAATCAATTTCGGCCCGAGTTGCGTCGGGACACTCAGAAATCCTTCTATGGTATTCTGGAATATGGATCCTACGACTAGGTATGAATTGAAATATATTCGCCTAGTGGGTTTCCCTTCTCCTTAACATAAATAGGATAGAGGGTCGAGTGTCTTTTAGACTGCCGTGGTGTAGTTGATTAAAGCGTCGGCTATCGTCCTGACGGTCGGCTGTTCGAACCCCACTGAGAGATTAGAAACATTTAGTGGCTCACGTGTATTTGTGATATATATATATATATATATATATATATATATATATATATATATATATATACTGTATATATATATACTGTATATACTGTATATAAACCAATTTTACCTAAGAGATTCAATACTACTTGCAGAATTATAGGTTGCAGAGTTGCGTATGCATTTTTTTTTTTTTGTAAATGCGAAAACTGCACACCTACTTTATTATTATTATTTGTATTTACCTAATTGTATTTACCTAATTGTAGTTTACAGGAGTTGAGCTAAGCTCGTGTTGTCCCGTCTCTCAGTCTACTTTTTATCCAATTTTTTCTTGAAAATATGGATGTTCCTTGCCCCTACCACCTCCTCCTCCAGCCCATTCCATTTGTCAATACATCTATAGGGGAAGCTAAACTTCCTGATATCGTTCTTGCAGGTAGGTCTTTTTACTTTGTAGCTGTGGCCTCTAGTTATTCCTGTATCCATAATTAATATATCCTCCCTATCCAGCCTCTCCAGCCCCCGGGCACATTTGTACATCATTATCATGTCTCCCCTCTCTCTCTCTCTTTTAGACTCGGTAGATTTAATTTGTCTTAGCCTCCCTTCATATGGCAGTTCTCTGAGACTTGGAACCAATCTAGTGACTGCTCTCTGGATTCTTTCTAACTTGTGAATATGCTTCTTTAGATGCGGGGACCACACCACTGCTGCATACTCCAATCTTGGTCTAATCATACTCTTCATAATTTTCGCTACCATGGTCTCATCCAAGTAGTTCAGAGCAACTTTCATATTCCCGGCCATTGCATACATTCCGCTAAAGAGCTTGTTAATATGTTTCTCTGGCGACAAATTATCTTGTATAATCAACCCTAAATCTTTTTCTTTTTCGGCCTTGCTAATTATATTATCTCCCATCCTGTACTCCCAATTTGGTCTATTCACACTTCTTCCCATATTTAACACATGGCATTTACTTATATTAAATTTCATTTTCCACTTGGTGCTCCATTCGTATATTTTATCTAAATCCCCTTGCAGCTCCTCACAACTACTTTTATTTGTTATTTGTCTCATAATTTTTACGTCATCTGCAAACATTGACATGTAAGAGTTTATGCCTATCGGCAGGTCATTCACGTACATAAGGAACATGAGAGGTGCCAACACAGATCCCTGCGGCACACCACTCTCAACTTTCCGCCACGATGAGTAAGTTCCTCTAATGTTGGTCCTCATTTCCCTATCCGTTAAATAACTCTCCATCCATTTCAGCAAACTCCCCTGACACATCCTAGCATCTCAAGCTTAGATAACAATCTCTTATGTGGTACCTTATCGAATGCTTTGGAAAGGTCTAAGTAGACGCAGTCCACCCATCCGCCTTTTTCTTGGAGTACATCTATCACCCTACTGTAATAACATAGCAAACTGGTAACACAAGATGTCCCTTCTCTGAATCCAAATTGCTTTGGGGTTATTATCTTCTTTCTCTCCAACATTTTCATCCATCTCTTCCTAATTAGCTTTTCACAAATCTTGCATACAATACTAGTAAGTGAAACTGGTCTATAGTTTAGAGGGTCCTCAGGGTTTCCATTCTTGTATATCGGAATGATATTAGCTCTTTTCCATTCAACAGGAACCTGTCCTTTATCTAAGGAAGCTTGAATTATGTCCCTCACTGGCTCTACTAATTGTTCTGCACACTCCTTTAAAACCCAGGCAGACACTTCATCTGGTCCCATAGCTTTCCTTACTTCAAGTCCTCTCATCGCAGATAACAGCTCATCTCTAGTTATTTCAATCTTACCTAAGACCACTCTCCAGTACTCCCGCCTGTGGTTCGTCAAAACCTTCCTCTCTAGTAAAAACTGACCCCAATTTGTTATTCATTACCTCACACATGTCCGATACATTTTGATACGTCCTAGCATCAACTCTTAATTTAGTAATTTGTTTCTTACCTTCAACTTACTGTTTATATATTTATAAAATAATCTGTGTTTGCAGGTGAGTGAGATCCGTGCCCAGCTGGGTGATAGCAGCAGCAATGTTAGTGTGGTGCTACAGTGGGCCGGGGCTGGTAATGAGGGAGTCACTGCACACACTGCTGACACTCCCGCTTGTCCAGAGTTCAGGTATTGGCATAACTATGACACCTGTATTTATTAGGTCCGTGCGAAGCAGGACCTTTAAAGCTTACTCATGTCGTTGTTCTTCTTCTTGTTATGTCCGTGCGAAGCGAGGACCTCTAGTCGCCCCTCATGTCGTTGTTGTTGTTGTTAGGACGATCATTATTAATAGAGGGCTATTCTCAGTACTGTAATTACTGAATCAAATTTAAATATTTTTCACATGCATATACAGTAGGGTCCCGTATAAAACGAGTATATGGTCGATAAATGAGGGCGTTTTATGTGAACACAGCATTTTGGTGGCCCAATATCGTCAATGTTCACTGTAAACGTAAATTTTCGTTCAAAACGTATGATATTTCGTACGTTTTGTACGATATTTCGGCGCTCTATATGAAAACTCCTCGGATTTGCCCCACTTTGGCGGCGGACTCGTTTTATGTGATCACATTCGTTCTGATCGAAAATTAAATATTAATATTTTAGCTCGGTCGTTTTAATCGAGACTCGTTTTATGCGAACACGTTTTATGCGGGACCCTATTGTACGCTGATCTATCCTCTAGGCCGTAACAGAACCCTTTTTGTATATTCCTGCGAAACGGCATGCATTATATCTCAAGAACTGGGCAGTGTTATAGCATAATTGTTGTTTGTACATAATTATATGTATTATGTATGTTGCTTCGTAGTACTGTATACTATAAATGGAAAATATACTTGGTAAATGAATAATTAGAGGGCATCTGTGGACTCACTTTTACAATTTCCCAGCTCAGCTGGTGGGCGACGAGTGGAGGTGAGTCGAGTTGTATACTGATATTCTATTGGTCAATAAACTGGGTGTGACGTCACGAGCGATGATGGTATATGAATGGTTGTTGTGGGAGTACGTCACTGTCTAGACTCTAGACGGTGACGTCACAAATTCTCGCAACATTTTAACGGGTGTAGAAATACACGTCAGTCCATATAATGAGCCTCTTTTGTTTCTCAATCCCTCTACGACGTCACATTGATTCATTTATTATCCTTGGTGTTTATAATCTCTCGGATTCGGGCCAGTCGGCCATATTTGAAATGGTGGAACTGTTGTTCAATGAATAGTGAAGGCGTTTTTGCTTTATGAAAACACCTACAACATCTATTTAACGGGATTACCAACGGAGCTTCCAGCGGAATTGTGTTAATTTGGCTGCAGACCATTATTGTCCAGTACACCAAGGGTAAGGGTTTTATACCGTCGTTATTTGGGTCCAAGCCTAGGCTACGATTACCACAGAATCTTTAATGAATATCCTCAATACAGACTTATTTCCTTCACTTACCTCGTCAATAATAACCCATATAGGTGGAGAGGCCCTGAATTATATCAAAGAAAAAGTGATATTGAAACATTATCTGCAATTTAGCCATGTTGATTAACTCTTAGCCCACTTAACCCCTTCAGACTCATATGACGCAGAGGTTGGCAGATTAGCAATAAGAAATAGAGGATGATATTCAAGGATACTAGTGCGACGTTATGAGAAACAATTTATTAGGGAAAATAGGCACCAATAGATTCGCCATATTTTTCTCCATATAGTCCGCATGGAGGGTTTTTCGTTATCAACAAATTGAAAAATACCCACTTCACAGACAAAATACACCATAAATCTAAGTCAAAGCGGGGGTGTGGGGGCGGCAGCCCCCACCTATAATACTAGGATAGGTTAGGTAAGGTTGTTAGGTTAGGCTAATGTCCTTTCAAAGGGGTATAGGCTAGTAAACTAGCCTATAGTATACTATAGCCTAAACTAGTATAGGCTAGTATAGGATAGCCTATACCCGGTCAGAGGTAAGAAGAAGAAGAAGAAGAGTCGTGCAGTAGCCTCCTTGAATGCTACCAAATAGAGTTCTCTCACTCTTATAATTACCTCTTTTGGCGACCGTCAATCTTTTATGAATTAAATACTAAACCAGCGGGGGTGTGGGGGCGGCAGCCCCCACCTAATATACTTGGTTAGGTTAGGTAAGGTTGTTAGGTTACGCTAATATTACCCCTTATTTTCGTCTTTTACCCCTCAATTCCCTGTACTTCATAGCCCTCCCCACTATCGGGGGCCGTATCTTAAGATCGTAATTGTTTAATCGAAGTCCTCTTTTTCTAGTTATTAAAAACTTATTCTATGGTGTATTATATTATATATAGAAGCAATAGAACTGGTCAAATTACCTGGGAAGTGTATATTAAACAAAATACAAAACTTTGAATAATGAGGTAAGAGATAGGCTATGTGTTTTTTATCACTTTTCAACCCAAGACCACCGGGGGTCTGGGGGCAGCAGCCCCCAGGATGCCCAGGTTACCTTAGGTTAGGTTAGGTTAGGTTAGGTTAGGTTAGGTTAGGTTAGGTTAGGTTAGGTTAGGTTAGGTTAGGTTAGGTTAGGTTAGGTTAGGTTAGGTTAGGTTAGGTTAATGACCAGCTATGTAAATACAGTAGTGAACATTTGGTTCAGTCTGTGCTCAAAAATCCATTTTCTTTAGGAGGTGGCCATACACTAAACAATTACCGTGATGGTGAAACATTATCTGCAATTTAGCCATGTTGATTAACTCTTAGCCCACTTAACCCCTTCAGACTCAAATGACGCAGAGGTTGGCAGATTAGGAATAAGAAATAGAGTTCTCTCACTCTTATAATTAACTCTTTTGCCGACCGTCAATCTTTTATGAATTAGGCTAAATACCAAACCAGCGGGGTGTGGGGGCAGCAGCCCCCACCTAATATACTAGGTTAGGTTAGGTTACGCTAATATTACCCCTTATTTTCGTCTTTTACCCCTCAATTTCCCTGTACAGTCAGGACCCCCAATACACGATTCCACAATGCGCGAAAACCCTAATACACGAGTTACCCTCGAAAATAACATTAATTAATTAAACATTAATTACGCGAGGTGGTACCACAATACACGAATCGAGAGCTAAGAAGGAGCCAAATCCGCTATTCCCGCTTGATACGCGAGCACGTCTACGTTTCACGAGGCCCAGGAGTAGCTCCGAAAAAAGAAGAAGACGGGCATACGCCTGCCTTCCCTCCCGCTTACCCTCCCTCCCTCCCTCCCACAGTCCCGCTCAAGCGCTCATAGCCGTGCGGAGTGACCAAACGTTTGTAGTGCCTGCCACTTTTTTCGCCATGCCACGCCAATATAAGAAGATAACACACAAAATGAAGGTGGAAGTGTTGGATCGCAAGAAAAAAGGAGAAGGAAACTGTGCAATAGGCTTGTCAGAGTAAACTGTTCGTACGATTTGGTCAGGGAGGGAGAAGTTGGAGAAAATCGTGAAGTCCTACGGTCCTAGTCCTAGCCTATCTACTACTAATTTTAAGGTAAGGTTTCATATTTTTATTCATTGTTCTTCTTATATATAAGATATAGACTGTACTGTAGAGCCAAAAATGTCGAAAATAGGGCCAAACATTTCGAAAATAGGCCATAATTGAGAGATGTCACCCAATCTAATTATTCCCATTTAAAGTTAGTTCCACAATACACGAATTCACAATACGCGATGCCTCCTGTCACCCCTATTCTCGCGAATTGGGGGTCCTGACTGTACTTCATAGCCATCCCCACTATCGGGGGCCGTATCTTAAGATTGTTGGATAATGGGCACAACTTTTTTTCCGGAGATTCTAATTAATGACAACCACTGTATAATGATGACAACTAGCTAAAACCCCCCAAAAAAACTCACAAAATAAAAGTTGGCCAGGTTCCTGGATATGTTCCTTAATTTGCATGAACAAATTGTAATAGACCTATAGAAACCTAATAAATCATATAAATAACAAATCCACAAAAATACAATCATTGAAAATAGCTGTGGTCCGTCTCCTTAATATTGACCGAAAAAACGCCCATTCTAATAAATCTCAGCTCTTTCGGACAGTCACAGTTTACAAACGCCTTCTTTATGCAATGTAATCAATATTTACCCCCTGCTGGCAACATAGATGACGATTTCAATAATTCATGGGGGAGGGGGGGGGGGGGGGGGTGCAAAGCCCCCCCTCAACCCATCGTGTATCCAACATTGGCATTATAACTAAGACCATGAATAGGGCCTACACTCATTTCTCAAAATCTGGAGGAAAAAAAAAAACAAATAAGGGTGCGAGCCTATTCCCTATAATTACTAATATATCCGTTCATCTTGGGACGATATCGCTACTAATATACTAATTAGTATTGATAAATAGAAACGGTTTGAATATCAAGACGCAAATTACACAGTGCACTAATGACATTATAATACACGTTGTGTGAAACATATACACCGCTGATGTTAAATTAACCGGGTGTAAGATTAAGCGGGTGTAAAAATAAGCGGGTGTAATGACGACATGTTTGCCGAGGGCTGGAATGATGTCATCGCTGAGGCCCGCCTTGGCTGATGACGTCACGATAATCAACAACCAATCACAAGCAAGGATACACAACGTCTTGGCTTGGTTAATCAAGATGGCTATATTCTAGTTAATCTCCGTGTTTCAACCCCTCTCTTTCCCTGATATATTTCATACCCTCCCCAGCTATCGGAGTTTAGTATTGTTGAGGTAAGTGAAGAAAATAACTAAGAGATATGAGGATATAAATAAGGATCCTTAGTTAATGGGCAAACAAAATACGGTGACTACCGCTACATAGGATCTTACCCCCTTTTTTCAAATTTTGGCCTGGGCGCCCCTCAAATCACCTTCTGCAGTAGTGCGACGCTTATCAAAATTTGCTATTTCTCGGTTATTTCTGAACCAAATTTTATGAGTTAACACACGTTAACTGGATTGGTAATCCAATGGACCCGGGTTCAAATCCCGATATGTCAATGGGAAGATATTATTGGGATTGAATTTGTGCTGTACCTAGTATCAGTGCATTACCACAAAGCCCACCGAAATGCCAAAAAAATACCCTCATTGTTCCCTGATTAAATAACACTGTATGAATATTCCCATATTCAAAATATGTTACAGGGGGACAATGCCTAGTGAGTTCACTGTTCAATAGGTGGCGTTCTGAGAGTGAGGGTCTGAGTCTGGAGGGTGAGACGGTGAAGCACTTGAACGAAGCAACCAGCCGCTTCAGAGATGGAGCTGCTTCGAGCCATGATGGATGCTTCACATGTCTCACTCCCCAGACTGGAACAAGACCTCACAGGCTTCACCGTGTTGAGCTGTGGAATGTACAGGCTCTCAGCCTATGCCCGAGAGGGAGTAGTTGGAATATAGAAAAAAAAAAAAAAATAATAATAATACACTCGAATATATTCTCTAGGCTGTAACTGAGCCCTTTTATTAAATTTAGTTCTTCTGCAGTAGTGGTGAAAAATGTAATGGCCGCCTGTTTGGAAATTGCTAAGGCATATTTCATAGAACTCTTTATGCATACTTGGGGATATAGAAGGGCAGGAAGACCCCCATTGAGATAGAGAGACTGTGTAAGACAAGCTTTGGATGATAGAGGAATGACTATAGATCAGGCAAGGGAAGAGGTAATACACAGGAATGAATGGAGAATGCATGTGAATAGATGGCCCCGGGGAGACGGTTTATATGAAGGGTGCGCCTGGAAGTGTGGTGGGCGGGCTTGTGGTTTCGCTCTGCTGCATGTCTGCCTGCTGAGATCGGAACCTCTCCGGGTGGTCGGGGGCCGGGGGAGTGCTGGAGGGACCTTGGTGACCCTGGTCTGTGGGTCTTCTCCTGGATGACCTAGATGTATGTGAATTTTTATTTTGTTTTTGTGTGGTCATTGTTTTCTGTTGTGTTGTCCCTATTCTGGCTCTGTCTTGAGTCCCCCCCCCCCCCCCCCCCAAAAAAAAAAAGGAAAAGTGGGGATTGGACCTGAGTATATACATATTTTATGCATAGGAAACAGATTAACTTGCTCATGTGGTTAATTTTGTTCTTTTATTTCATAAATTTTAGCTTAGTAAGCGTTATTTCCAAATAGCGATTTTGATAAGTAATTTTACCTTTATCTTGTATCATTCCAGTTTTGATTTGTTTAGTTTGCAAGTTTTACATTTTACTTGATCAGGCTTTAAGTGAGCACTTTTAGAAAACTTCGCCCTTGGCTGTTAACTTAGGGCCCCTTGTACAGAAGTAGATGAAAATTTAATTGGCTGCTGTCTTTTGGGGTCTTTGCTTTGCTAATTTCATTCACATACATACTGTATACTGTAGCGTGAAGGAAACAGTAGGTTGTGCAGTACTTGACACAGGTTGTAACATTAATGTGTGTGGGGCTAAGTGGTTGGAGGAATATGATGAAATGTATGCTGTAAATAATAAGAGTAAAGTTAAGGAGTGTAGCACCAATAAATCATTCCAGTTTGGTGATTGTAAATCAGTGAAAGCCCATAAGAAAATCAGCATACCTGCTTATATTGGTAAAGAAAGGCTAGTAATCGAGACAGATGTTGTTGAATCTGATATACCACTTTTGCTAAGTAAATCGTTCATGAAAAAGATGGGTATGATGATGAATTTGGCTGAAGACAAAGTTGACTGGAAGTATAGTAGAATTAAGAACTTGAAAATCACTAGCACTGGTCATTATGCTATGCCTATACAGTGGAGCCCCCATCTTAGCTGCTAATCGGTTCCGCAGAAATAGAGCTAGGATTGAAATAGCCAAGATCGGGGCACTGTTCTTATGGGGAAAATTCTAATCGGTTCCGTGCTCATTCCAAAATTTGCGTCTTTTTCTATTTTTTGCCTATGAAAACATGTTTTATTGTACACAAATTAAATTTTATTCATTATAAATAATAATAAAGCAGACATGGCTAAATAACAGTCCTAACCTTAATATAAAAACATTCCTTAAAATAAGGACATTGTAAATACTGCACAGTAATACTGTACATATTTTAGGTTTGGTTAGGCTAGTTAGGTTGATTAGTTAGGTTTCCAAAATGTTTAGGATGATACCTATGTAGACAGGGCAAAATAACATTCCTCACCATAAAATTAAGATGATGAAGTGAAAATTGGGGCTCTTGAGGCAGACCCCCAAGGCAGGGCGAGGTCAGCTATTCAGCATGCTTCGAACTGTTGATTCTGGGATATTAAACATCTTTGAAATATCACTGGTACGTGCCCCTAGTTCAAATTGTTTCAATATTTTATTCTTGGTCTCATTGTCATACTTTTTCAGTTTCTTGCCCACACGATATACACACTTTTCTTTAGGTTTCCCACCAACTTTGGATGATCCCGGCCTTTGTGGTATATCACCGTTATCTCCCGGCCCTCCGCCACTCCCACCAGACGCAATAGAGGCCATAATCGTCGAGAGAGTTACGTTTTTACGCCAGCGGCCGCCAGACGCTTAACACAGCTGGTGAAGACAATGGCGTTCTACTGGGAGGCCTGTGATTGGCTGATTTGCGATGACGTTGCAAGATGGCGCCCAAATGGTGGACCGTGATTGGCTGGCCAGTTTGTTTACATCTCGGCTCGGCAGGAAAACGCGGCGCGAAAATTGAAACTTCGGCAGAGCGCCTCGAGAATTGAATAATTTACAACGAAATTGGAAATCTGGAATATTTGGTGTCTACCGCGAGAATTGAAAAAACGAAGACTGATGTAGCGAAAATGGGGGCTCCACTGTATATAAATACGAGAGTCTCAGAGAGGACAGGAACTTCATGAGGTATATCTTGTACAGCTATGGCAAAAGTGATGCCAAGAAGAAAGCATTGAAACTCCATAAGCAATTTGCACACCCTACAAAGGAATAACTTATCAAATTGGTCAAGGAAGCTGGTATCATAGATGCAGAGTTAGAAGATGAAATAAGAAATATTGGAGAATCATGTGAAACTTGTAGTAAGTTCCAGAGAACACCGTCTAGACCTGTGGTTAGTATGCTGTTGGCGAGGAACTTCAATGATATTGTAACTATGGACCTGAAATTCTTTGAGGTTAAGTATTTCCTTGTAATGATTGATCTCGCTACTAGATACTGTAATGCATGCGTGATCAAAAATAAAACCCCAAGTGTGATTATAGATGCTGTTATGAGATACTGGATAGCAATATTTGGCACACCCAAGAAGATGTTGACTGACAATGGAGGATAATTTAATAATAAGGATTTCAGGAGGGAGCATGGTGAGAATTTCAACATTGAGATAATGTGTACTGC
Source organism: Lithodes maja (assembly GCA_037953745.1). Taxonomy (NCBI): domain Eukaryota; kingdom Metazoa; phylum Arthropoda; class Malacostraca; order Decapoda; family Lithodidae; genus Lithodes; species Lithodes maja. The sequence continues at coordinate 32,565 of JBAKBP010016248.1, forward strand.
CGCAGTAAGTCCATGGAGTAATGGGACGTGTGAAAGACTGAATGTAGTGTTAAAGGCTAATGTACTTAAAGATTAAAGAAGATACTCAATGCAACATAGAAACTGCACTGGCGTGGGCTGTGGCTGCCAGGAATGCTCTTCACAACAATAATGGAGTCTCTCCTAATCAGTTGGTGTTTAGTTTTAATCCTAACCACCCTAACATAACAGCGGATAACCCTCCAGCCTTGGAAAATGTTACATCCTCTCAGATTGTAGCTAATAATTTGAATGCTTTGCGTAAGTGTAGAGAGGAATTTGTGAAATCTGATGCTAACGAGAGAATTAAAAGGGCTTTGTCACATAACATTCGTAAAACAAATGATGAAGATGTTAAGATAGGCAATTGTGTCTTATTATAAACGAGAAGGCGAGGACAGATGGCGAGGTCCTGCAAGAGTTATAGGAAAGGATGGTAAGGTTAACATTTTGCAGCATGGAGGTTATGTTTTAAGGGCCCATGTATGCAGAGTGAAAGGATTCTCTGCCAGTAATGTTGATGTTAGCTCTGTTAATGAAGGCAGGAGCAGTTTACAGACTACAGAGGAGACGACAGAGAAAGCCGCTGCAGTGAGTGATGATGACAGTGATGGAGATGATGTAAGTGGTGAAACTGTGGAGGCTTGTAATGAGGAAAGGAATGCTATCCCAAAGGTAGGAAAGCGATATGAGGTATCACTTACAGATTCCAATGAGAGGATTAACGTTAAGATCTTGAGCAGAGCAGGCAAAGCATCGGGGAAATTTAAGGATTGCTTTAACTATCATAATGAAGAGAACGGAGAAGAGACCTGGATGGATTTCGTGAAGGACATTAACCCTCTCCGACATATGACGCGATTTTGAGCCGATTAGGGATACTTTAAAGCCTTTGTTACCATCGGGTATTTAGAAACCTTTAGTTTAGTTACTTCAACCTCTGCAGTTGTCTTTGAGTTAGCTGTGGGCAGAAAACTAATTTTGGAGAGGTAATTACAAGAGTGAGAGAACTCTATTTCTTATTGCTAATCTGGCAACCTCTGCGTCATATGAGTCTGAAGGGGTTAATGAGATTAGAGAAATAGAAGATGAGGAGGAAATAATGATTACATCTTCGGATGAAAAGTCTATGGAAGCCAAGAGAGAAGAAATAGACAGTTGGAGAGCGAATGATGTATATGATGAAGTGGAATGGGAAGGTCAAGACATCATTTCCACAAGGTGGATTGTGACCGAGAAAGAGACTAAACAAGGAAGGATTGTTAAAGCCAGACTGGTGGCTCGCGGATTCGAGGAAGAGCTTAAGGATGAGGTAAACACTGAATCTCCTACATGTGGTAAAGAAGCATTGAGGTTGGCTCTAGCTACTATACAAATGAAAGAGTGGTCATGTCACACGATAGACATTAAACGGCATTCCTGCAAGGTAACAGCATTAAACATGAGGTATATTTGCATCCTTCGCCGGAATTCTTCAGTGGAAGGATTTGGAAACTTAAAAAGATGGTTTATGGACTGAGTGATGCTGCAAGAGTGTGGTATGACACTGTAAAAGAAGAACTGATCAAGCTTGGTATGAGAATGTCGAGATTTGATCCAGCAATGTTTATGTACAGCAGAGATAACAATTTGGAAGGCATTGTGTGTATTCATGTGGATGACTTTTGTTGGGGTGGTACTGATCAGTTTGAAGATTGTGTGGTTTCAAAATTGAAAAAACAATTTTCTGGTGGGATCAGCTGATTCCAAGAAGTTCAAGTATGTAGGCTTGAATATACAGCAAAAGGCCGATGGAATTAGTATAGATCAAGAAAGCTACATAAAGTCGCTGAAACAAGTGGACATAAGTCATAAAAGGGCTCAAAGAAAAGATACAGGACTAAATGAGGAAGAAGTTCACAAATATAGGTTAGTTGTAGGTCAACTCAATTGGGTAGGGACCCAGACTAGGCCAGATATTTTGTTTGATGTTTGTTCTTTAACTCCCTCAGACATATTTGACGCGATCGCGTCATATGAATAAGTCCACCAAAAACTCATATGACGCGATCGCGTCATATGGACTTATCTCTATACCTCTCCAATAAGTTTATGACGCGATTTTGCGTCATATGAGCTCAGTAAGTCCAATAAGTTACCATACGATAAAACCGTTGGTGGCAACCTCAGCCTCCTGCGATAATTCTAACGGCCGCAGTGTTGTTGTGAGTGTAGTGCGAGGCAGTGGCAATGATCCTGGGGCTCCCGCCTCCTCGGACTTACTGGAACATAATATGTCTGAGGGAGTTAAGCACCTTGATAAAGAAATGTACTGTTGGTGACATGATGGACGCTAATAAGGTAATTAAGAGAGTAAAGACTGATCAGGTACATATATTCATTCCAACTCTGACTGAAGGACTGCACCTAGAATGTTACAGTGACGCTTCATTTGCAAACTTGCCCAATTGAGGCTCTCAAGGAGGTTTCATAGTTTTTCTAACTGACACAGAGGGTAGAAGATGTCCCGTCATGTGGAAATCGAGGAAAATAAGGAGAGTAGTGAAGTCCACATTAGCAGCAGAAACTATGGCTCTGTTGGAAGCAGCTGAGAGTGCATATTATGTTGGAAAAATACTGGAAGATATTGGTGATATTGAGGAAGTGCCTATCAAATGCTATGTGGATAATAGGTCTCTCATAGAAGCACTAAGGTCTGTTAAGAAGGTGGATGATAAGTACCTTACGATTAATATTGCCTGTCTGAAAGATATGCTGGCTAAAAGGGAAGTTGCTGGTGTGGAGTGGTAGATACGAGGAGTCAACTTGCAAATTGCCTTACCAAAAAGGGGGCATCACCTCAAGTACTCATTGGAGCAATTACTATGTAGAATATTACATAGAGATGTCTTATGAACGTAGTAGTGACATTGTTACATTACTAATGCAACAATATTAGATTATGACTTGTGTAGTATGAAAAAAAATAAAATTATAGGGAATTTTGTTAGAATCTACAAATTGGCCTGCAAACGACCAGTATGGTTGGCCTGCAAACGACCAGTATGGTTGGCCTGCAAACGACCGGTATGGTTGTTTTCACCCTTGGCCAGTTAGATCAAGAGTTGGATGTTAATTAAGTAAATTTATGTTGTATACTATCATTATACTACCTAGTATAATGGCATGTAGATTGTCTATAATTTGTAGGGTAGATTACCCTGATGATTAAATTATCTAGGATGCGATGATGTCATCAGCTGATGACGTGAGTGGGAGCGTGTATGCGGATAGCGGGGTGGTTAGGAAAAAATCCCCAAAAATGGACAGTCTGCAACTAAAGCCTACGATAGACAAGTTCCTCCTCAACAAATCAATTCACAATATGAAGTTCAGGATGTTAACTATTTCCCAAGTAAAGCTAATTCTACAACCAAAGGTCTGGATAATTATTCTAGATATAGAAGACTCCTACTGGCACATCCCAATAGCAAGAGGTACCAAAAGTTCCTAGCTATCCCATTCAGAATCAAAGCGGCGATGTTCACCAGAATTCCTTTCAGCTTGAACTTTGCTCCCAGAATTTTTCACCAAGATAGTGAAACAATTTCTCCTCCCTCTACTCAAAGACGGTGTAAAAATACTGTTTTACCTTCAAGATTGGATGATTCTGTGGTCTTCCCCACGCCATTACCAAGAACAAACCTTGACAGTCATGCAACATGTGACAAAATTGGTTTTCAGAGTTAATTTAGAGAAATCAAAATCTCACTCCTACACAATCAGCAGAATGAGTAGCATTAATCTGGGATACACAACTTCAGACTATAAAACAAAGTCCAACCAATGCCAAACGTCTTCAAATAAAACTGTTCAGAGTATTGCATACCAAGACTATAACCAGGAAACTTTGGGAATCTCCGATAGGCCCTTTAAATTGGGTTCAAAATTACAAGACCCCTAGGCTTCCTCAGGTTGAAGGAACTAATCTGGCCAGGCAACAAAGCCTTCCCTCTAACACCTCACAATTCCCCTCTCTTCATCCCAAAGAGAATTCTACATCCCCTGTCGTTGTGGTAAAACCTCAGGTAAAGGGATCAGTGACACATTGGTCAGATCCACCTCCCACTCTATGGGTGGACACAGACACCTCGAGTCTGATAGGATGGGACTATCAGTCAACGGAAGGTCATTAGAATCACGGGAAAGGGACAACATTAAGTCAGTGTCACATCAATACCCAAGAGCTAACAGTTCCTCTAATTTTCCCAGAGTTCATGCAATGTCATTGACCTCCAGGTCAATGGCACGCCGGATGGACAACATGACCACTGTAATTTGCTTGAGGAAACAGGTCCCCACCCGGGCCAAGTTTCTCCAGGATCTCTCAGGAAAAGATATGCTTTCTAGCCCAAAAAACATTCCATATTAATCCATGCAACATATCTACCAGGGGTCTCCAACCTGTGGGCGGATGCTCGGTCCAAGGGAAAGATTACCTCATCGGAATGGGCTTTCAAACAAAAGGCAACCAACCACTTAATTCTACAATTTTTTACACCAAACCGATCTGTTTACATCTCGTAAAATCAACGAAGCTCCAGTCGTACATATCTCGGAATGACATAACACGAGAAAGGGGCCCAGATGCCCTCTCAGTGAATTGGAACAGGTGGACATAGATTTATGATGTGAGAATCATTCATCACCTCAGGTTTTTCCAGGGTCAAATGGCCCGGGTTACCCCTATGTGGCCTACTCAGGTGTGGCACACTCAACTTAATCAGTGGTACAAAAAAACTCTGCAAACCCCCCCCCCCCCCCCCCCCCCCCCTGTCCTATTTCCACTTGAAAGAAATTGGAAACCTGCAGACCTCGCTCAATTTTACTAGGTGGACATTCTCAAATCCAAGTGGCTACCGTCCTACGACAAGGAAATCACGGATACGCTCACTAGTCCATACACAGCGTCAACTTAAGACAGTATAGTTCACACTGTAAACAATTTACAACTTGGAGTGTAGAGTCAATCCAGCAGTCTCCATCGATTGCTTTGTTGCTGAAGCACCTAAATTTCTTAATTGGTTTTAAAAAACTAACAGTTAACACACTTATAAACCACGTATCGGCATAAAGCAACCCTTCTTGTCGCTTACTGGTTTATCTTTGCCCCAGAAAGACGAACAGGGTTTTATGTAGGCTTGCTTTAAGCTCAGACCCCAAATTGTCATTTGCTTCCTCAATGGTCAATCGCGAGGGTCCCAACTTGGTCACAGTCTAGGTCTTATCCTGTGAGACCTAATTTTTTTGTTTTTTTTTTTTTTTTTCTATGTGATTGAGGGAGGCAAAATGCATAACTGCCTATAGCGAGTGCCTCCCCCATAGTTGAAAGAGTGACAGGGCCAAAATCAAGGGACGTTCGAGCCAAAATGCCTGGACACACGGAGTTTGAAGCAATTTAAGTCATAGGAAGAGGGAAAGACTGATTCTGGGAGAGAGTTCCAGAGCTCAGATGTTGAGTAGAAGAAAGTTTGAGAGTAACGTTTCACTCTTGGGTTGGAGAGTTGCACAGAGTAGGGGTGGGATTGAGTTGCAAGACGGGTACCACGTGCCCTACGTAAAGGAGGTGGTATGCACTGGGATAGCTCTGAGGAACACTGATTATTATAGTAGCGATAGAATAGCGAGAGAGATGCAACATTGCGGCGGAGAGAGAGAGATTGCAGAGAGTTGGTGAGTGGACGGGAGTTAATGATACGAAAGGCCTTCCTTTCAACTTTGTCTAGGAGAGCGGTGTGAGAGGAACCTCCCCACACATGTGAACAATACTCAATACAATATAGACAAGATATCTTAAAAAGTGTGTGTTTTCTGATGACCCGGGCTATTGGCCATAGGGTCTCAGAATTGACAGCCATGGCAAGGTCTACTAACTGTCTATGTTTTGCTCCTAACAATGACTCTGTACAGATTGTTACAGCACCAGAGTCATCACAAAAAATGAGCACCAGGAACGTATCCCTACACCTTTCTCTATTCCTGCCCTGACAAGAGCAAAGATACTCCATGCTCTATGCCCTGTTAAAGCACTATATACCTACTCTAAGTCTGTTATTCCTAGGAATAAGACACATAAGACACAATTGTGGTTTTCCACAGATGGTTCAATAAGGTTAGGAAAGAAAGTGTTAGCATCCTTTTTTGCAAAGATAATTAAGGAAGCTGAGCCCCGGTTGATTGCAAAAGCCCATGATAGGCACATATGGGCCACTACCATTAGTTTTCCTCAATGGTTTTTCAGTGGAAGATATAACTCAGACGGTCCTTTGGTCCTCTAGCAATGCGTCCCTAACCATATGCTTGTCGGTACATCTGGAGAAGATCCTACAGGATAGAATAACAAATGTTGAGCTGAGGAGTCGTTTAGGTATAAAGAGTATTAGCGAGGTGATGCGTACAAGTAGACTGGGATGGTATGGACATGTGGAGAGAATGGATGAACAAAATTGGGTGAAAAAATGCAGGTCTGTGATTGTGGAGGGAGCTGCACCAAGGGGTGGACCGAGGAAGACCTGGGATCGGACTATACGCGCCGATCTCAAATCCAAGAATTTGACAAGTGAAGCAGCCCTTAACAGGGTTGCCTGGAATGCCGCCATTAGGACAAGAGACTGAAACTGCACTTATGTGTGGAACACTCAGTCTTAAAATTTTATGTATGTATCCAAATTACCAAATATAGCGTTAGGGCGGGAACATGCCCCCTGAGGCCAATAAGTATATGGATATATTTATTCAATGCTTTTATTATCAGTGCTGTAAGGTAATAGAAGGTGGTTCCTACCATTCACCTTAAATGAAAAAGGAGGGGGCGTGTTAAGTTCCATGACAAGTTGGCAGGACACACAATCCATAATGGATAGCAGGAGTGTTATTACTACACTAGATCTGTTACATAGCAATATCTATACATTATTGCAACTATAAATGTGTAACTTTATTTTTAATTCTAACTTTGTGATATACGATTACCAGTATTCACACCTCAGTAGTTCTGTTTTTCTGAGATAAGGCTTCTTTAATGGTACCCGCCTTATATATCTTTTTCTTACTGCTATACAGTACTCTTATATACCCTCCAGCCCCGGCTATGTATTATATATATATTCCTCGAAACCCGGGTGTTTTGGCCGAAAAACGTCTAGGCTAGGCTACCGTATATTCGTTAATCAGACTGCTTCCCGCATTCCCGCGCATCCCCAAGCGTAGCTGTGTTATTTACCTGTAGAATGGCATTAAGTAGAGCTCTCTAAGTCAACTGGTTGAGCTGTGATGATGATTTCATTGGAGATAACTTTATGGCCAAAACAGCCACTTTACACCACTTTTCGATACTTAACAACAACATACAGGCACACACGAACAAGCGACGCTCTCCTTCTTGTGGCCGGAGATGTGGAGCGTCGGTCCAGCCGGCTGTTGTTTACATGCGTCGGACCGACGCCTCGCACACGAAGCTCACAGGCTTTCAACCACTGGGCGTTCAAGAGGCCATCCGGGTTCCTGTTACATGCTTTTTTATGGGCGTTCAAGAGCCCATCCGTGGTGAGAGGGTTAATTAAACACATGTCACAGTTTTCGTTTGGTCTTCCTAATAGATTCTCGCTTTTTAGCTTGATGAGCATATGAAGGTCCCTCCACCGGTCGTGATATTCTAGGTTCTTACGTCATTGACGTAAGGAGCTACCAATAAATTACGGTTTTGACAACCATAAGGGAAGGAAGGAAAAACTAATATCTATTGGTGGCTCGTGAAGTCAATGACGACAATTGCCCTCCCACCATCCCCTTCCCATACACATGCTCAACTTGATATAGACATTAGAGAATGCACCTGGGGGGTGGGGGTACCAGGCAAGGTATGGGAAACTGAGGAAGATCGGAATGCGCGTAGGCGTGGTGTTCAAACTGTGTTAATTCTTTCTTTTTTATTTTTCCTACTTTTCAGTGGCTCCGTCTCAATGACGTACCTTAGGAATGATTAACCCTCCAGCCCCGGCTATGTATTATATATATATTCCTCGAAACCCGGGTGTTTTGGCCGAAAAACGTCTAGGCTAGGCTACTGTATATTCGTTAATCAGACTGCTTCCCGCATTCCCGCGCATCCCCAAGCGTAGCTGTGTTATTTACCTGTAGAATGGCATTAAGTAGAGCTCTCTAAGTCAACTGGTTGAGCTGTGATGATGATTTCATTGGAGATAACTTTATGGCCAACACAGCCACTTTACACCACTTTTCGATACTTAACAACAACATACAGGCACACACGAACAAGCGACGCTCTCCTTCTTGTGGCCGGAGATGCGGGGCGTTGGTCCAGCCGGCTGTTGTTTACATGCGTCGGACCGACGCCTCGCACACGAAGCTCACAGGCTTTCAACCACTGGGCGTTCAAGAGGCCTTCCGGGTACCTGTTATATGCTTTTTTATGGGCGTTCAAGAGCCCTTCCGTGGTGAGAGGGTTAAGGGGTACCCCCTAAGATGATCTTGGTTCTCGACCGTCGTGATCGAGGTTAACCCGGGCTCTGAGGAGCCCGGAACGAGGCCATATTATCATAGGCTCTTACGTCATTGACTTCAGGAGCTTTGTTCAATCTGAGAAACAAGCTCTATTGGTGCCTCTTCTAAAGAAACCTGGACTTGATGCTGAGGATATGTCAAATTACCGACCTGTTTCAAACTTGTCATTTCTTTCAAAAATAATTGAGCGGGCCATACTTGATCAATTGTTACCATTGCTTGAACAGAACAAAGCTGTTCCTCTTGCTCAGTCTGCATATAGGAAATACCATTCAACTGAGACCTCTTTATGTAAGATTCAGAATGACTTGGTGGAGAACACATGCAACGGGAAGGCGTCTCTCTTGGTTTTGTTGGATCTTTCTGCGGCCTTCGATACAGTGGACCATGACCTACTGTTAAAAGATCTGCACTCTTACGGTGTTTGTGAAAGAGCACTCTTGCTCCTCAAATCATATTTATCAGATAGATTTCAGCGTGTGGTGATTGGCCATACCATCTCTGACCAAGCCCCCCTGTTGTTTGGAGTTCCTCAGGGATCAGTTCTGGGACCGATCCTCATTATAGTTTACACTGGCAGTTTGGCATCCTTGCTAGATGCTCATGGTGTTGCCTATCACTTTTACGCTGATGACACTCAGTTGTATGTGAAGATAGAAAACATTAATGATACTAAGACCAAAATGGAATCTTTATTGTCTGACATTAAGATCTGGATGGCAAAGCGGAAACTCAAACTGAATGAGAACAAAACAGAGATCATTATCATTCATGGAAATAGAAGGGGAAATGATGCTGAAAATGTAGTGACTCTGGATATAGGAGGTTCTCAACTTCACCCAGTAAGATCAGTGCGAAACCTTGGAGTATACTTTAACTCTAAATTGAACCATGAGAATCACATCAATCAGGTCATCAAAATTTGTAGTTTCCAAATCAGAAACTTTTATTCAGTGAGACGGTTTCTTAACAAGCGCTGTCTTCTAACATTGATTCACTCAATTGTCCTATCACGTGTGGACTATTGTAATGCCTTATTGGTTGGCCTTCCTAATTACTTGCTACAAAAAGTTCAGTCCATACTAAATAGAACAGCGAGGCTCATATTTGATCTACCTCCAAGAACCCCCACTTCTTCATATTTGATGGAGCTGCACTGGTTGGCAGTTAAAGCTAGGATAGAGTTTAAGTTGTGTCTTATGACTTTTAAGGCACTTATGTTTGGCGAACCTAAGTATCTTGCTGACCTCTTGAGACGCCCGATCCTGAGAAGCAGTGATGATGTGCTGCGTCTTGATGAACCGGTAGCTATCCAGCAGTCCTCTTTCTCTGATCGGTCCTTTTCTTTCGTGGCTCCTAGGTTATATAATGAATTGCCTTTATCAATTAGACAGCTGAACTCCATAGACTCTTTCAAAAAACAGTTGAAAACCTTTCTCTTCTGTAGGAGTTATGATCTTGCAAGTGGCACAGTGACAGGTCGTTACAGACTCTAACTGCTGCCATGTTAAATAGTTGTTGTTGCTTGAACTACAGGTGAACTGCACCACACTTCTCTTGATTGTGGTGCAATGTGTTACGAGCGCTAGTGAATTCCTCTGGAAGAACTGGCGCTTGCGAGAAATAAAAGACCAGATTATTATTATTATTTATTATTACTCTAGATGTTATCGATTAATCGCGCTAAGTGGTTACGATAATACCCACTCCCAGAACGGAGCGGAATTATACAACAGTATTATAGGTTTGACTCCTGTAAGGAGATAAAGAAAACCTAATATTTAGTAGTGGCCCCGTAATCATTGACGATTATGCCTATTACATAAGGCACCCTCTTCAAACACTCATCCGCCGTAGTTTGAATCTACCGCGCAGAGCATTAAAAATTTGAGGAGCCTTCATCATGAGCGCACGCAACCTCACTCATGGTTCAGTCATTATGAATTGGGTTCTCACTACGAAAAAACTTTATAAAAAATAAAAACAAAAACAAAATAAGAATAACTATTCAATAAGCTTTCCATAATATCGTGGATGTACACTCGACCCTCCATTTAACGGACAAATGCGTGCAAGCACCTGTCCGTTCCTGCTAAATGTCCGTTGCTGCTAAATGTCCGTTGCTGCTAAATACTGTCCAGTCCGGATGTAATCCGGAAATTCCTTGAGAAAAATTTGGTGTTGAGTACAGGTGTCCGGACATTTAACTGTTATGCATCCTTTTTTTTTACTGTACCTGAAATAAATCCTGGTAATCCCTTGTGCTACACCCTATTGATAATGCAAAACTATTGAACACACTTAAAAGTGTATATTATTTGGTCTCTATATAATCTGTGAATCATTTCCGATATGATAGAATTAAAGATTTTATTTTCCACCAACTCATAATCAGCAAAAACGACACAAATGTCAATTAAAAACATGTTATAATATTTCCCCATCATTTTGTGTATACCGTGGGAAAAAAAATAAAAAAAATCTATCAAACGTAAATCTCCCGTCTGGGAAGCTCGGCGCATAGACGGAGGGGAGGGTTGAAATATTTTGTTGACTATCTCATTTATTATTTATCTATGTGCTGGAAGGATATTATATTTTTCAATTCCATCACATTAGAAATTATTCAAAGATTACAAAAAGTCCAAATAAGACATAGTTATGTTAATGTATAAGGGATTTAGGTAGATGAATTAGAGAGATAGATAGATAGAAAGAGTGTGTATATCGAGGGAAAAAAACAAAACAAAAAATCTATCAAACGTAAATCTTCCGTCTCGGAAGCTCGGCGTCTAGACTGAGGGGAGGGTTGAACTATTTTTTTGACTATCTTATTTATTATTTATCTATGTGCTGGAAGGATATTATATTTTTCAATTCCATCACATTAGAAATGATTCAAAGATTACAAAAAGTCCAAATAAGACATAGTTATGTTAATGTATAAGGGATTTAGATAGATGAATTAGAGAGATAGATAAATAGAAAGAGTGTGTATATCGAGGGGAAAAAACAAAACAAAAAATCTATCAAACGTAAATCTTCCGTCTCTGCTGGCACGGAGGGGAGAGTTGAAATATTTTGTTGACTATCTTATTTATTATTTATCTATGTGCTGGAAGGATATTATATTTTTCAATTCCATCATATTAGAAATAATTCAAAGATTACAAAAAGTCCAAATAAGACATAGTTATGTTAATGTATAAGGGATTTAGGTAGGTGCATTAGAGAGATAAATAGATAGAGCAACGGACTTTGCTCCAACTTTTTTATAGCAACGGACTATGTCCGTTGCTGGGTCCATTGTCCGGCCTACATTTTTTGACCGTTATTGCCGATATCCGTTAAATCTGAATCCGTTAAATGGAGGTTAGAGTGTACTTGTGTGGATCTTTGACCAGACGCTGACTCAGGCATCATTCTTCCTTCACTGACATATCAAGTAAACCAAAATCCTTAATACATCAACGAATGGGAAGGGGATGGTCGGGAGGGCCCCAGTCGTCAATGATTACGGGGCCACTACTAAATATTAGGTTTTCTTTATCTCTTTACAGGAGTCAAACCTATAATTTATTAGTGGCCCCTCCATCATTGACGATTATGCCTGATATCGACTGGAGGGGGACATTCATAATCATATCATAACTCTAGCAAAAGCAGATAATCAAACACCACATAGTATGCTTACTTCAAAAAAGATATATATTTATTGGCGCAGCACATACTGTATATACAAAAAGGGGTACAAGCAGGAGCGTGCTTCAAAGAAGCCTGCTTGATAAAAGGGTTAACTCTTGAGACTCTGTGAACAGATCTGTAAGTTAAAAAGGAACCCCACTCAAGTGGTGAAAAATAACAAACTTATAAGTTTACATGTGCACATATAACTTCATAATACTCATGGATATATCTTGCAAAATATATTGTTACGACCGGGCACTCGGGTACACTAGGGCTCTTACACAGGACTCGAGTATGGCTCGCTGCCACAACGGAAACACACGATCCCAACCCCAGAGTACTGCCAGCCGAACAAAAAACGCCACTACCCTCCAGAGTTCTATCTGCTATAACGGGGTATACAAGAACTCGGTACTAGCGTTTCACACAACAGACTAATAACAAGACGGGAGTTATCTAGTCTGGTCAACAATCAAACAAAGAAGAAAGTACTACAACACTAAAGAATAGTGTTGGCCGAAGCCGAAGTAATCCACCCTTGAACTAAGAACTTAAGAAGTCCTCCACCCTCTACTTCGGATCGGCACTATTACGTTACGTTAAACAATAGTCCTCGAGCATCAAGCAAGGAATCTTCTGATAAGTTAGATGCTTCTCGAATACTCGTAAGAAGTAAGTATCGGATTTTGAACAGCAATTTAATGAATAACTCACTGGTAATTAAAGGCTTTAAATTGACATAAGAAGAATTATAAGAATAAGCAATAGGATATGGCAAACATTAAGAAGAAGTACTCCGACAATGCACTGGCAATAGCCTACTAAGATTGTGCTCGTGGGCCACTAATCTCTGAAGTAGCTAAGCGTGCCACACATGAAATCAATAGTGCTTAAACAATAATATACATAAGGAGAAGCTTCAATACTATGCTGTATCTGCTGGTCGAGCAAAGTCTAGCTGGGATATCTAAGGTTAAGAGACAATGGCTGAGCAAGCGGCTCGTAGCCTAGCGAGGTCCTTAAGACTGTGCGGCCAAATTACGGTAATTGACGGGATGCTCTCTTGAGAGATCCAGATCACTAGTATCTGGTTCTCTCCTGGCGATCCTCTCAAAGTCAAGCAAATGAGATAGCACAGTGTTGGGTGGCACAGGCAAAAGCCCTCACTCACAACACAGTGCTAAACTCCCACGGTACACAATCAAAAAGTCCCCCTAGGCTTCCCACGTCTCCGTTGCAATTGTGCTGGTTCAACCAACCTAGCACTCATAGGAAATCACAACTCGAGGAACCCTATCCCAGTCTAGCATTACCTAAACCAGCAGAAAACAGGAACATGAATAATAGTACACAGGGAAATACATATACGAGTGCAACAAACATCAATCAATCCTATTCTAGTTAACCCTTCCAAAATAGGCTATCTAACAGGCACTTATCTCGTGAGAACTCAAGCGATAATACTTTGGCTGACTAAATCTGCACCAAAGGGGTCATTGGTTAAAAAGGGACGAGAAGAGAAGAAAATAGGCTGTTCAGAGAGTAGAGAAAGTTCACATCAGTCGGAAGAATATCGATAGTTGCAAGGGATATGAGAGGTCGCTTTGCCTGATGAGTTCTGAAGCATGGTGGCAAAAACCTCTCTTTTTATACTCGGCCCTCTAGCGGCAGATCGCCAACTACTTAAGGACCGCCCACTGGCAATCATGACGTCATATTCTCTCTCAATCTGGGATCGACAAAGGATTTCCCACGCTCTGAGAGGGAGGAAGGGAGGAGGGAATTAGGCCTATCTCTCGTGGCGCGCTCACTGGTCGGTGTTACATAACTCTCTCTCTCTTCATTGTATATAAGTCCCACACACAATACTTATATCTAATGATATAAAATAGAACTCGTTGACTTAGAAGAAAACAAAATACATAATGATAATACTTATAGTACAACGGTTCACATAAACTGAGTTAGGAAACTCTACACAGACTACAGCCAAAGTTCCTGCCCTGACGATCCTAGCGAGAGTGGGGCCTGACTGGGCGTTCTGTACAGCATGCTCATACTCGACATGCGTCACACCTCCCCCAAGATTTTACTTGCTCAACCCTGAGCTAAAATCTGATATACAGAACCCCATCAAACCCCTCACACCCAGCGACCGCATGGCACTAAAACAACGCTGAGTTTATCACTAAAACACATCTTATAAAAAAAAAATTCACATTTCATAACTCCTCCCAACAATAGTAAAAGATATAATATCATGCTCCCAGAGCGAGCTTACAGCAGCTCAGCCGTTTGATAGTTCGTGGACTACTCAAACATTATAGGCTATGACAAACTTATACAATTATCTATATCAAAAAGAAAGAGTTTTTATATGATTTTTATATTTTAATATGTTTTTTTCCGGCTGCACTATAAGGGCAGCCTATTTTCTTCTATACCAAACGCTCAACAATCCTGCTTTTGACCACCACCCTTGGCAGCCATGGGTCGACCCTGACCTGGCAACCATGCCAAGGCCTCGTCGCCCACCTTAAACCACCGAAACAACGAGGCTAACGGTCTTTTAACAGTCACATGACCTGCCTGCGGAACATCTCGCACCGCCCGAGTTGTGAGACTCAGGGGCTCGGCACGACCAGTGGGGTATGAACCGAGCTGGTGCTGGAGTGCTGCACACTGCTGCTCAGGCAGGTGCTCTAGCACTTCCACAGCCACCAGACTCGTGTCCCCTGCCCACGGCTCCGCCGAGACATAACAATCCCTACTCTCCTCCACCTGTGCCCTACTGCCCCCCTCTCCTTCTCCACCTTGGCCGCGGCAGACCAACGCAGGGACAGTAGGCTGCTCAGGTGGTTGCCTCACAAACTCCTCCAACAGGTTCACATGACATGCTTCCCCGTCCTCGTGTTTAATCTCGACAGCACCATTACCACACTTCTGAACTTCCGGATCCTCCAACTGCAGTTTACAAATATCTGAGGGAACCAACTTGTCTAGATGCTTCCGAAGCAACCCAAGTCCTTCCCCAATATCAAACTGAGCAACCCTTTCTTCTCTCCGTGTGCAACGTTGCTGCCTCGGAGTCTCTTCCGGCCCTACCTCCTCACTAGCTGTGACAGGTCCTGGGGCCTCTCCAGACTCTAACATAGGTGCCAATACTGAATCACCCAGGAGAGCCGCCGAGTCAAAACTCTTAAAACCAACTCCAGCTTTAGCCTCCTCCTGTTGATCGTTCCTCTGCTGGTCTGAAGACGGAGGACTAGGCTGTGACACTTTAGCTGCCCGAGCTCGGGTGACAACACACGCCATGGGTTGTGTCTGGCACCGCTCGATACACTCTTGTTCTCCCCCACTCACGTCGGCCGGCCTCTCGGCAACGACTAAGGGTAGAACCTCAGAAGCGGGCATTGCAAAGTCGTTGCCGAGAAGAAGGTCGACGCCCTCCACTGGCAGTTTCTCCACAATCCCAACATCCAATTCACGTGCCACACCATCCACCTCCAACTCCAACCGCACCAGCGGGTATGACCGAGTTGCATTAATACCCTGCACCACTACCACCCGAGCCGCATTTATAGGGTAGCCAGTCAAATTGTTCATCAGAGTCTGGGAAGCACCTGTATCACGCAAGACCTCTACTCCATGCTTGCGCCCCGCCCACATCACGCAACCCCGCCCTCTATGGTCGCAAAAAACATCCTGAGCAGGGTTCGAGCCTCCCAGGTGCTTCTGCATTGGCTGTGCCTCAGCCTCTGACGAACTGCCCCGGGCAAACTCAGAAGACTTCGGAGACACACCAATGTTACAGGCCAAAGACACAGCTGCTGTAGGTGGTTTGCTAGGACAGACTCTTGCAAAGTGCCCCTTTTCATGACAAAGATAACACTCCAACTCCCCTCTGGGCTTCCCTTGGTACTGGGAAGGGCCCGGCCCCTTCTTAAATGGGACGGTGTTAGTCTTGTGGTCAGTCTTGGTATCATAGCTCTTGTACTTGTTTGCATAATGTATATCACTAACTCGGGGGGGTGGGGTGTCACGCCCCTTGTTACCTGCCTCACTACGCTGGGCAGACCCGCACCCACGAATTAATGATAGCCGGAGGTCAGCCATCTCAGCTGCCTCCTGTAGAGTTTTAGGGTTCTTTTCTTTAATAGTTAAAGTCGTATCTGCACCAGTACACTTATAAAACTGCTCGAGCAGAAACAGCTCAGTCAACTGTTCGGCCGTCTCAGCTTTCTCAGAACGTGTCCAGTTAGCAAGTGCATCTTTTAAGTCCCGGGCATGTTCAAGAAAGGTCGCCTCCCTAGTCTTTGTAACACCCCGAAACTTCAATCGATATGTTTCTGGTTGCAACTCGTATGCCCGTAGGACAGCTCTCTTCAATTCTGGGTAGTCAATGCAAGACTCTAAAGGCAGTGCATCATAAGCCTTCAGACCCTTACCCGTAAGTCTTGAGGAGACCAGAGCTGCCCACTTCTCTTCAGGCCAATTATGCTCCCTACACTTCTTCTCAAAACGATTAAAAAATTCTGTGACTTCAGTTTCACTAAATGCCGGCACCAACTTGACTAAGTGGGACAAGGACTGTTCTCTTACTTGGCCCTCACGGCCCATCCGAATCCCTGTCGACTCTGCACGAGTCTTATCTAAATCTATTTGAGCACAATATTTCTCTGAGTCGTATCTAAGCTCAGCCTCGTGCCTCCTAACCTCAGCCTCATGCCTCCTGGTCTCAGCCTCAATCTCCTGCTTCCTAGCCTCATTCTCCTGCTTCCTAGCCTCATTCTCCTGCTTCCTAGATTCATTCTCAATCTTAGCAAGCTCAAGTTTAAATATCATATCTGGAGACAGGCAGGAAGAGGGAGTTGCCACTACTGAAGGAGGGGGGGCAAGAACTGGGGAACCACCATACGCACCGCCCGAGGGCACTCCAATCTTCCAATTCTCATCCCTCTGTGGGAGGGTGCTAACCTCCGGTACTTGAGTGGACGGCACTGTGGGAGTCGAGTGAGAGGGGATCTGGGGAGGAACCCCCCCAAACGCCCTCTCCTCCGAAACCCCATGTCGCCCACGCAACACCCAGGAAATCAGCTCCCCCTTGGACATCCCTCCTACATTGGATAGACCCAAAACCTTGGCTATCAGGTGCAAGCCATAAACATTCACCCCAGTCAGCCTCTCCTCCGTCACGTGGTACCGCTTACTCACAAAAACTCTAGCATCCTCCTCACTAGTTACTAACGGCACCTCCTCACTTAGCATCTCTCGCTCCTCGTCAGTACTAGGGCCCGACATACTGAAGTTCACCAAAAAATTCTCGAGACAAAAGTGTTAAACTCCCTTATGTAAGCACTAATTACTAAATTAACTGGAGTCTCTTAAATGCTCTCCTAATTGCCTTACAAAAAAAAAATATTCTTCAATATGTACGCTAAAGTACCAACAAACAAATGTTGTACAACTCTGCAAAAAATTATACTGTTCACAAAATCCTAAGCAAGGTCGCCATTTGTTACGACCGGGCACTCGGGTACACTAGGGCTCTTACACAGGACTCGAGTATGGCTCGCTGCCACAACGGAAACACACGATCCCAACCCCAGAGTACTGCCAGCCGAACAAAAAACGCCACTACCCTCCAGAGTTCTATCTGCTATAACGGGGTATACAAGAACTCGGTACTAGCGTTTCACACAACAGACTAATAACAAGACGGGAGTTATCTAGTCTGGTCAACAATCAAACAAAGAAGAAAGTACTACAACACTAAAGAATAGTGTTGGCCGAAGCCGAAGTAATCCACCCTTGAACTAAGAACTTAAGAAGTCCTCCACCCTCTACTTCGGATCGGCACTATTACGTTACGTTAAACAATAGTCCTCGAGCATCAAGCAAGGAATCTTCTGATAAGTTAGATGCTTCTCGAATACTCGTAAGAAGTAAGTATCGGATTTTGAACAGCAATTTAATGAATAACTCACTGGTAATTAAAGGCTTTAAATTGACATAAGAAGAATTATAAGAATAAGCAATAGGATATGGCAAACATTAAGAAGAAGTACTCCGACAATGCACTGGCAATAGCCTACTAAGATTGTGCTCGTGGGCCACTAATCTCTGAAGTAGCTAAGCGTGCCACACATGAAATCAATAGTGCTTAAACAATAATATACATAAGGAGAAGCTTCAATACTATGCTGTATCTGCTGGTCGAGCAAAGTCTAGCTGGGATATCTAAGGTTAAGAGACAATGGCTGAGCAAGCGGCTCGTAGCCTAGCGAGGTCCTTAAGACTGTGCGGCCAAATTACGGTAATTGACGGGATGCTCTCTTGAGAGATCCAGATCACTAGTATCTGGTTCTCTCCTGGCGATCCTCTCAAAGTCAAGCAAATGAGATAGCACAGTGTTGGGTGGCACAGGCAAAAGCCCTCACTCGCAACACAGTGCTAAACTCCCACGGTACACAATCAAAAAGTCCCCCTAGGCTTCCCACGTCTCCGTTGCAATTGTGCTGGTTCAACCAACCTAGCACTCATAGGAAATCACAACTCGAGGAACCCTATCCCAGTCTAGCATTACCTAAACCAGCAGAAAACAGGAACATGAATAATAGTACACAGGGAAATACATATACGAGTGCAACAAACATCAATCAATCCTATTCTAGTTAACCCTTCCAAAATAGGCTATCTAACAGGCACTTATCTCGTGAGAACTCAAGCGATAATACTTTGGCTGACTAAATCTGCACCAAAGGGGTCATTGGTTAAAAAGGGACGAGAAGAGAAGAAAATAGGCTGTTCAGAGAGTAGAGAAAGTTCACATCAGTCGGAAGAATATCGATAGTTGCAAGGGATATGAGAGGTCGCTTTGCCTGATGAGTTCTGAAGCATGGTGGCAAAAACCTCTCTTTTTATACTCGGCCCTCTAGCGGCAGATCGCCAACTACTTAAGGACCGCCCACTGGCAATCATGACGTCATATTCTCTCTCAATCTGGGATCGACAAAGGATTTCCCACGCTCTGAGAGGGAGGAAGGGAGGAGGGAATTAGGCCTATCTCTCGTGGCGCGCTCACTGGTCGGTGTTACATAACTCTCTCTCTCTTCATTGTATATAAGTCCCACACACAATACTTATATCTAATGATATAAAATAGAACTCGTTGACTTAGAAGAAAACAAAATACATAATGATAATACTTATAGTACAACGGTTCACATAAACTGAGTTAGGAAACTCTACACAGACTACAGCCAAAGTTCCTGCCCTGACGATCCTAGCGAGAGTGGGGCCTGACTGGGCGTTCTGTACAGCATGCTCATACTCGACATGCGTCACAATATCTAATGCTTAAAATTACATTGCTTTCACAGCTAAAACTACTTATAACAACACTGTTGTTTGTACTACCATTGTACTAGCACAATTTCCTGCACTGAATAGTACAGAGAAATGTTCATATCACAATACCCATAACTAGTATCACAGCTCTTATACTCCGGCGGGGTCTAGGGTGTCCTATGTTACAATGACTGCACCCCCCCCCCCCCCTTTTTCTTGAAATTAAACAAGAAGTGACTATTAGGGCCACCTAGACCCTCTGCCTTAAAGCTATACATGGCAAGGAAGGTTTGTCTAGAGCTACT